>CAJUYH010007402.1:0-17669 GCA_910591685.1 Galerucella tenella | reverse complement strand
CTGAGTGCCATTGCTGTCCCAGCCTGAGCGTAGTAGTAAATAATTCCCACTGCTTGGGATGGTGTTATGGCCATGTCACTGATCATATCTCGGGTTATGTTGGCGTCTAGAAGATGCAACTCTACGAATCCGGTTAGAGCGATTATGATTCTGCCGCTCCGAGAAGCTCTTTAAGTAGTGTCAGAAAGGGGGCGTGGCTTATTGATATTCTCAGGAGAAAACATTCTTTTAAGGTAATTAGTACGAGTTTATTCAAAGTAACATTACTTAATAGCTCCTCCGCCAATGAAACCAATATGTTGATGATTGACGTTAAGCGCCAATGAAACCAAATTGTTTTTGATAATCGTTGATAAAACACTAAAAAGTCCAATGACGTAAAGAAAATTTATGTTGAATAATGCAGGTTCTTGCCTAACTAACCAATAGATTTGGAGGTAAACTAAGCCAGTTCACAGGGCTTTGTTACCTTATTGATGTATAGAAAAAAAGTTAATTTTTTTAGCAAAACTAGAAAAAAAAAATAGAAAGCAATTTTAGGGCGCCACTAATTTTCTTTCCTAAAGGAAAATTAGAAAGAAAATCAAATCTAAAGGTCAGCTAACTTTTAATCTGTTTAAAAAAAAAGAAAGAACTTAGTTTCTGTATAATAAATAAAACCACTACGTAAAAAAAATGATGTTGAAATTACAAAGAAAATGGGTTAGCTCCTCCAATTTTGTTACCTATTATTTATTTAAAATAATACGGCAAGATAAATTGCAACGGCGACTCAATGTGGAGAGCACCTCAGGTGTGAATTCGGAGACCAAACTAATATCAATTCAGGGAGTAGTCTTACCGGTTCGCGGGTAATCCTACTTTATTTAAGTTATTGAAGTTATATTGAAGTTAATGAGATAATAAATGAAGTTAAGAAACCAAATGAATTTAATAAGTTAATAAATCAAGTTAAATGTAATTAAAGTTAATCAAGGTAAGTGGGCGCCACCCTGAATAATATTAGTCGACTTGTTTTTCACCTCACCACTCTCTATCAACAAACCTGGAAATGTTGGAAGGGAAGGAATATGAACAACGTTGTTAAATTTACAAGTTGTATAATGATAAAAAAAATATCACAGTAAAATATAAAAAAAGATGATGGTTTTGGGAATAATTTGAACGTCCGAGCCGCGGCACATAAAGGAAATCGCCCACCTTCACTTGGCCGATCGTATTTATTACGCTAGATATTTGATCTGGCACCATGGTTATGGATTTTTTTGTGCTAATGAGTGATTCATTGCACTCAAAGGAATGAAAATAATCTGCATGGAGTTGAACTGCATGTACACCTCTTTGGGTGATAATCATTTTGGCTTCAAACAAAGCGAGACCTACGCGATACATTTCGTAAATAGTCCCATTGATTGGTATGTTAGAAAACTGCCTTAAGGCCATGAACACGTGAGTTGTACCAAAACCGATAGATCTAGTTGTTATACAAAGCGATATAGCTTTAAATGTATTAATAGCCTCTAATTTATTCATAGCATCGTTAGCATCCTTGATACCGGGAAACGTTCTGCGTCGCAAACTATCTTATAAATCAACTTGTGTCTTTGCTGAACGTTCACTTCTAAAACTCGATACTCTATTCTTTTGATAATTATTTCTACTAGCACTACCACGACCTCGTGTGGATCGACCTCTTGGGGCTGGTTTACTTACTGATCGACGCAACGCGTCTAAATCATCTTCTTCAATTCCTCTGCGGAAATCTTGCCTTGAATCTTCGAATGTTCTATACATTCTGGTAAATATTAAATGCAACTGGTAGGTCTGTAATCAGGATCCTAAAAATTGCCTGATGATGGTAATGATTTACCGAAACTAGTAGCAAGTTACTTGTCCTTCTTTGTTCGGACAATATTAAAAGATTGTGGTTTGGACTTAGTGTTTTATTGAACCTCGTTTGTTTCAAAAAACCACATTTGAGATATGGATGAACTCTTAGAGTTGAATAAATAATGTGTCTGGAGTACCTACAACATTATATCCAATGAATAAATTATAAAAAGGTAGGTTTAATTTGTGTTTCTTACCATCACTGCGTAGAACATTGCACAATATTTTCCCTCGTGTGTTTATTGGATTTCCATCCGGATCTGATAAAATATTTACTATCTGTAAATCTTCCATTTCATATCACTTCACTTATATCTTCGTCCAGCAAAATATTTCTTGCTTTCCAATAATAAATATGGTTTTTTCAATTTACTGTAATATTTTATTTATCAGTACCTACTATTTAGGTTACGTGTTTGTTTGTGGTTTATATTTTATAAATTCGTTCTGTCTTCTGTCAATCCCAGTCGAATCAACGTCAGGTTAAGAACTGCACTAGTGTGGCTCGCATTTCTTTAGTGCCGTTTGGTAACTGCACCGGATCCGAGTCGGAGCAGCTATTAGATGGCACTGAGAAAATGCGAATGGAACTAGGGTAGGCCGTGCACTTGGATCGTGCTCCCCAGTCGAATTCGCCATAAGATATCGTCGGCCTAATTGTAAAACGACGTAACTGCCATTTGGCACATTTTACAGGAGAGCAATAAAACTGATTCATTTAACACTCCCTCAATCGTTTTTTACGAAATCAAGTACTGTTATATGGAAACGTGAAAAGAATCTATTCCATACGACATTGTGCTGATTATTACTTCATTATTGGTTTTCAGGGAGTTTGATGTTCTGTAATTAATTACTTCTGGAGATAGGTGTTATGTAATGCAGAGTTAAAGGTTTTGCTCTGACTTTCATATCCGCTTACATCTCAAAATTAGGAGTTACGCAATATTTCTGACTACAAAACTTCATAATTGCATGAAAATATAGCAATCAAAAAGGAGTGTTCGTCTTTCCAATTATGCATGATTCAAAGGTCTCAAATATCATAACAGTTTTCAATATGATTATTTTATTTCATAAAAATGTAAATCAAAATACAAATCAAGGAAAGGCGGGAAACGTAAAATTGTGAAAATAATATCAATCCACTCAGTTGGCAAAACATCATAAAATGAATGGTAGTCTGAAGGCATTGTTTCTTTCAGCTCCTGTAGATGTAGATCCACCCAAGCTGGCATGTGTTTCAGGGCCGTTTCCTCGTCCCGGTAAACCAACAGAGGAGAGTAGTTGTAAAAGTCGATTGAGCAGTATTCGAGAGCCCGGTATGATAACGACTCGTCTGTGAGTTGTATCCCCCTCCGATTAAGGTTGTGATGTCTGAAGTACACCTCCATGGTCTGCTCCTTGCCGCTCGTCAGTTGTATTTTCCTTGCCCACTGCTCTACAAAATGATGGGGAAGGGGCACGGTCATCATCCACTGTGTGTTATCAAAGGGGTTCATCCCGTAATATTTGAATATTACATCTTCATCCCACTGCCCCCAGTTGGATATCATATCCTCAACACCCACGTAAAAACTGATGCCGCAGGTGGCTGTTCTTATCGCAGTCTCTGCTGTCGATGTCGAGAATATGTCATCCCTGCGCGTGTCGTATCCAGTCCATACGGACAAGGAAAGGTTGGTCTGGCTGAATATCAATGAAAATTGGGCAATGGTCGCTCCCCCCAGCATGTGTATGAATGACGTTATTCCGCTTGAAGACTCATAGTGCATAGTAGTCTCGTGAGTCAGTATCAACTGGACATATATACACACCCGCATCAGCGATTCTGTTGTTGAAACGCGGTATATGTTGTGAACTTCTGAAGCTAAACCAGGTGTGGTGACGTCGTTCCAGACGCGCATCGGCCCACAGTTTTGAAATTGGGAAGAGTGGTCCATTGTCACATAGTACCCACACATGGGACGCATCCATGCTGTTACGGAACTGAAATTGTATCCAACAATTCTTCGTCTGCCGGCGATTAGGTTGGCATCGTCATCGTTCGTGCCCCAGTATTGTGTCTTTATTTTGTTGACATCACCGACATAGTCGTTTTCAAACAAAGACCAACTACTATAAGGGGCAGTGTCATAGTCGTATGTCGGCAGGCTTATTCTGTAAAAACAACAAATATTTTGCAACTAGCAACCGTTGCACAACGGTCGCGCAATCAGTCGCAAAATTTGATACTCTCTAAGGTAGTCGCGTCGCGGTCGCGTCGCAATTGCTGGTTGCTGTCAAGATGCACTTTTACGTCATAAAACTAGCGCCACTTGCAATCGGGTAGCAATCAACGTAACTTAAATTGTCTGTAAAATCAGCTGATGAACAAAAACAAATGCAAAAAATATTTAATATGCATGAAAAACCAAGGAAGTCTACGAAACAGTGCCTTACATAACTAAAAGCAAAAGTTGAAAATGGGTTTACAAATACTTTTTTAGATGATTTGTTTAAAAAAACAATATACCTACCTACTTCTAGGTATTTTTTGAGATGGGTGATATAGGTAGGCGCAAAATGTCAATGTTCAATCCTTGAATATTTACATGAAAAAACTCACATAATGGTGAAATGTGGGTAAATATATAGGAGAGTTTAAATCCTTGAGTAATGAAAAAAATATTTCAAGTCAATTTATTTTTTCATTCATGTAAGAATGTGGGTAGGTATATTTCTTTTTCAAGAACAAACATGTTAGAAACATCATTTGATAGATATTTTATTCTTAAAGGGCATATAAATCACATTATCATAGCCTAAACAAAAATTAACTCTTAGTGATTGTTTATGTTAACATAATAAAGATAAGAGTGTAGGTAGACTACCTAGCTATTTATGACATCTGCCTTCAGAAAGAATTTTTATTTTCTCTCATTTTTAAATAGTGCATTAGGTACCTAGTGAATACATCAGTTTTGAATTATTGTGTCTTTTGTGGTTGTAGTTATCCTTTTATTAATTAGGTGAGTGAAATAATTTGAGAATGGGTACTGCTACTATTAATTGTTTTTGACGTACATACAGAAAATGGGAGAACACCTTAGACTATTAGTGTTTAATAGTCTAAGGAGAATACAGAGTTTTCAATAGCCAGTTGGAAGAGTTGATTGAATAGCAATCACAATTATTACAGGAGTTGTAGTTGAATTGTTTGATAATTAAATCAAGTTTTCTTAATAGAAATAAAAGGTAAGTAATAAATTATAACATTTTGTCAATAATAAACATGTTTTATTTGTACAATTAGTAATTTAATGGGCTTACTAACTGCCCTCAGAAAAGTGGACACACCTACCCTAATATTTAATAACAATTACTAAATACGTAAAAACAAATTAACTATTATCTCTCTCATTACTAAGTACAAATAAAAACTAACTTTTCTGAGGGTAGTTAGTAAGTCCATTAAATTACTATTTGTACAAATAAAACATGTTTATCATTGACAAAATGTTATAATTTATTACTTACCTTCTATTTCTATTAGGAAAACTTGATTTTATTATCAAGCAACTCAACTACAACTACTAAAATTATGATTGCTATTCGACAGTTGCAATCGCGTTGTAATTGCTAAAAAATTGCTTACAGAATACGTATTTTTCACATGAACAACTGAAAAATGCACTTTTTTAGTTAACCAATTGCTCACTAGAAGCAGTTAACAAATAAATTGCGATCGCGGTCGCAGTTGCTTCTTAGAGAATACGAAACTCGCGTTTGACAGCGACAATTGCGCAATTATCGGCAGTCGCAAGTTACAGAATAGGCCTGCGGGATCTGTTCGTGTGGCCGTACACCCAGTCCGTGTTGTGTCGAAACATAGAGCTCGGCAGTTACGGCTGCCGCTATTGCACTGGCATTCTCAACAGCCAAGCGTTGGTCCATCTTCTTGTGGGCAGCTGTGCAGTCCCGAATTATCCTGTCTATGTTTGCCGTCGTCCACCAGTTCCTAAATGCGGGCCACACGTCAACTACCATGTTATTCTCTAAAGTTGTCCCCCTGAAAACTGGGACTGCCAATCCTTGCCACGTTATCGTTGCGGGACATGCCGACCCTTGATAGTCGACTAAGACTATGATAAAGTTGGTTGGTCCGTCTATCTTTACAGAGTTACAGGCCGGCATCAATCGTATGACAGTGTTCTTCTTATCCTTAGTCTCTGCCTGTTTTGTGACTTTCCCCTTCAGAACGTGGTTTACAGTTCCAGCCCAATACTTGCTGTCAAGGAAGGCCATCGCATATGCGAGTGAATATGCGGATGATATCATTTCGCTCCGCATGGGAATTGCTGTCCACGTATAGTCTACGTTGCGGTATGAGAACGTGTCCGCCTGTGTTGCTTTCGGTTGTTTGTCGAGCATGTAATTGGTGAACACATCCAAAGGCATTGCTATCGCGTTTATCACGTATTTCTGAAGCGTGCCCCTTATCTCTGCCCCTTTTGTCTCAACGGTTGTCCAGTTCCGTATGACGCGGTATGGAATTATCTCTGATGCATATGGGGCGAACGCGACGGACATTGCCATGCATTGCACACGAATAAGGGTGCACGTCCATCACGCTCTTTCCCGAGGCGTTGTTCATGTATTTTGCCAGCGATACCATCGAAACACTGTCCCTTATCGTTGGGCCCCTCGTCATCGCCCCAAGCGCCCCCGTTGCAGCTGGGTCCGTGAGACGCTGACTGAGTGATGTGAACATTGGACTGTATGGGACTGCTGTGTGCTCTTCATATTCCGATGTGTGGGTTGAGACTGTGACGCCTTTTACTGGGATGGTATCACTGTACCAGTATAGGGGTTCGGTCGACGTCGTTGCGTTCATGGACTTGTCGAAGGATTTGCCCAATGTCAGAGTTTGGGTGATTGGTTCGCCATCGTCTGAAGCAGTCCCGTCTGACCCAATGCCCGGTTTTTGTTTTGCCGAATGCTTCTTTACCGTTCCATTCGACGACGTTGGTGTTATTGGTGTCAAAGGGGTGTTTATTCCTAGGTTGCTTTCTATATCCCTTTTTCCTCTATGGGCACAGTTCTCCTTCAGAGCTCGTTGGTATTTCGATGACATGAGCTGTTTCCGTGTCAGTAATCCGATGCCCCGTATATATATCTTCCGTCCCTGTTTGTGAAAGTCTTTCTCTATTTGCGTCCACGCTTTTATCTCCTCTAGAGTCGGTTCGTCTCCTTTTTCGTCTAAGTGGTGTTCGATCACCACCCCTCTCTTTCTGCGGGTATCTTGTTCTGGTAAACCAGCGAAACAGTATGAAGCTACATACGACCGAGAATAAGAATCCCACGACGTATAAGATTGTTTCTTGCAGGTTACGGCTGCTGCGGAGTCTAATCCACGCTCGCTCTGTGAGAGATCTATAACGTTGGAACCCACCTTGCTCAGAGGTTTCAATATCCACGCTGCCGCTAGTGCCAAAGTCGTAGATGATGTCATCACCGTCTTCGGAATCGGAGAATCCGAGGACTGTGATTGACCGCTCATTTTTTCCGTCATTTTTCATTAACAGTTTGCGGACGCACCGCTACTTCAACTGCGTGACCTGGATCGCTACCAGATCTGGTTTTATATTGCGATTTTTCGTTTGGACCGCTACCAAACCAGTCTTATATCGCGGTTTTTTGTGGTATACTTCTGCGGAAACTTTCTTTAAATTCTAAATAAGAATTAAGCTGAATAGCAGGCATATTCTAGTTATGGTAGGATAAAAATAAAATCATTTCACATTCTCCGTAATCAATCATAAAAAGGCAAGCCAAGCGCTGTCAGTGTCAGTCAGTTGCCATTTGATTTAGATAGAAAATAGAACATTCAACCTATCGAGTATCGAGTAGTTCATTTGCTCCTTCACCCGACTCACAGCAGAGACCATCGAGTATCCCTTTGTTGGAGGTACGATCGATTTTACCCAACCCCTCTCCGCACCGAGAAATCCGGGATAGAACAGTTTAGTTATTGCGTTTAAGTTAAACTAGCTCCTATTCTGTGGCCATCAAGTGGAGCAGAACGGGGAGCTAACATGCTTTTCATGTATTCCTTGTCCTGAAGTGGCATCCATTTATATGCAAACTGAATATGTTCTATTTTTTGCTGTGTCATTGATTTTACTTTTCCTGAAATGACTGGTGGAATAATGGAAGGAATATCACTTTCTTTTGCTTTTCCTTTTCTTTTAGGTTTAACAACAGGTTTGATGTTTACTGTTACAAATGGCGCCTGGTGATTATCTTTTTTAAATGCGACATGGTAAGGTTCACCTTGTAGGAAACGCAGTTGGCTAACTTTGGTGAATGGCACTTTGTCGTATTGATAAAAAGAAGCAACATGTTGAAAGTTTTTAAAGTCCGCTAATTTCATATTGATAATGTGAAATGCCTTTTTCCAGTCTATTTTCAACAGAATTCTTATCAACGACAAAGGCGACCAAATATCTGTGACTTTCATTGCTTTTTCAATTCGGGAGTGAATATTGTCTACAACGTGTATACAGGAATGTCCGGGAATAGAGTATTTCATAGTAATGCATGAAATACCTGGATATCTTTTTAAAAAGTCAGCGTCAGCCACAGAAATTAATGAATTTCGATTCTGTGGCACACAACTGTCACTCCAAGTTACTATTTCAGTTATATTAGGATGGATTAAAACTACTTTTTCCAAAATTTGTATAAAAGCACTCGATATGTCATTGTCTGACCTGCCACACATGGTCTCAGACCACATTGCACAGAAAACATCTTTACCAAGAGAACAGTGAGCAGTTAAATTGTATACAGTTGATTTTTGTTTATAAAATAAAACTGACACTTCTGATTTTGGTAAATTTATAACATTTTCCAGATCAAAGCAAATTACTGCACGATTAGGATTTTTATTGTTTGTTTTATCATTCTCACGTTTCTGACGCATCCAATTTTTTTTGTCAATGTGGGATTTATAATCACTTTCTTTTTTGTCATCAACTCTTTTTCCTTTTTTAGCCAGATTATAATCTTCACAAACATCACATCTATCTGTCTTTGGCTATAAAAACTCCTTGAAAATGTGTCTGTACAAGGACAATTTTTTTGGTTCGATTTGTTCGTTGTTGCACTTTTCGACATAAAGGTCATACATCTTTTGAACGTTTAAAGTAGGGTCAAGATATTTCTTCTTTGAATCTTTGCGGCAGTAATGAGACTCAACACATGGAAATGCTTCTATGTGTTGTTTTATTCTGTTTTTATCTAACTCATTTATGCGGTCTTTTGTATTTTTTCCTCTTTTATCAGTTTGAGTGGTACCTGAGTCACTTTTTTTAAGATGCACGTTATATATGGGTTTTTGGCTTATGCAGAGTATTTAAAAAAAAAGGTTTGCATACACGTTTGGGTTCATTGTTTATTTGAAAATAATATTCAAAGGAAAAGGACTTATAATTTGTTTTGGAGCTTCGTTTTCTTTTTACTAAGATTTTTCTGGTCATATTGAACAAAAACGCATATTTTCCGTTTTGGTCAAGGGAGTAATAACTATTTTTAATTTCCATCCTTATTTCTTCATTGAATAATTTACAATTATAACGACAATTTTCGCCAGAATCTTTGTCTGTTTCAATTTCCCTAGCAGCAACGGCTACACCTTTGGCATTGACATAACGTAAACCCTTTTAATACTTTTCTTTTCTTTGATTTTCCTTCCATAAATGTGGATTTCTTTTACGTTTTCTTGTTCTTAAAACTTCTTTCATTGGAGTTTTGTCTGATTCTGATTCAGTAGATGAGTTACTGTATTGCACCAGCCGATTAACAGGATTCCTTAAAAATTAAACAAATAAAAATACTGCATAAACCCAAAATTATTTTTTCCTTACGATATTATTGTAGACAGAGTAGAAATCTGTCTATTTTCACTTGCAGTATGACTTGTTGATGGTTCTCCCGCTTCAAAGTTTAACTTACAAAAAAATGTTTACTTTTGTGAATCAAACTATGGAATATAACTTGAACATATTATTAATGGTAAAGAATTTAACGAACTATAAGAATAGATTCAGGTTGCAAGGGACGATGCTTTTAATCTCAAACTAAAAAAATCGAAAGTTTTTAATAAAATTCACACGTAGACTAAAGGCAAAAATTCTACAACAAGCAGTCTAATTGCGATAAGACATAAAACCACAAAACTAGAAATAATGCATTGGCGTAGATATAAAAATTAATAATTTTATGTGAGAATCAAAGTAATTAAACAAAAATTTGTATATATCTGTTTTATTAGTTTATTCTATTTTTTTGTTCTGTGCTAGTGGAGTATCCAGGAATCTCTTCCTCCTCCTCCTCCTCCTCCTCCTCCTCCTCCTCCTCAGATTCATCCCATTTCGCATCATCATCTGATAGACACACGCAGTCACCTACACACGTGCAATTCTCCAACATTTTTTTATCCTTCTCCGCCTGTTCTTCTTTTTCGGCTTCATAATCTTCGAAACATAAACATTCTCCCTTGCATTTACACATCTGTAGAAAAACAGTTGTATTTAGCAAACACTTGGATAGGTATATGATTTTTTGATAAATATATTATATAGACAATACTTTTTATTGACATTGTCAACATGTCATCATTTTATATGGGAGTTAATTTATCAGCATAAAAATGAAGCAAAACTTGTAACTTACGAATATATTTCGATTTATTTTGTTTTGTGTTCTTGTTCTAAAAAGAATATCCAGATATTGAAAATGACGTGCGATACAATCATCATAGCATTTAGCATTAACTTAAAATTTAAAAGTTAATCGATGATTGTCTGCACGTTACTACTTAAGTTCATTTTTGTATTATTTTCCTTCCTTAGTTATTAGTCGTGTGACCACAATTGGCTACGTGAATCTTTAACCCTTTCGGTACGACCTGTTTCTGAAAACTCACAACGTCGCATTTTTGACAGATTTAACTGGATTCTTTTTTTCTTGGTGTGGGAATAAACCTAACATCATCTGTACCAATTTTAAGAACTACCTGGTTTTCGTAGAACCAATTAGCCTCAAATCAACCAGAAAACAATTTGGGGGGGGGGTTGGTTTGGTGAAATAGTAGAAGATCATAAAATTACTTATCATATGTCCCAGGAATGAGAGTCCAAAATATGGGAATGAGTAGGTGGTGTTGAAATAATAAAAAATAACTACCTGTTCATCTACACATAGATTTCGTTCCTTTGGCAATTGAAGACATCGATTTCTTGGACACTTTCTAGGATTAGTCGAAGTTTTATAAAGCTTGTCGGTGCAACCTTCTGGCTATTCAATATATGTAATTCACAATATGTAAATTTCTCCTTGGTTAAAAAAATCTATTTCGACTCATCGTGTTGCGAAGAATATGTATTTGGTATATTTAGTTCCAGTTATTCTCATTCATGGCAGCGATAAGCAACCCATAAGCATATGTAGTCCAGCAGGTCTTTTTATTCTTACTTGATTAGTTGACTTCATTTGACTACCATTCTGTAAGCTGTCATTTCAGCCCTATTTTCGAAAATAGTCTCCGGAAAATATTTCAAAAAATAGTCTATAGGATTTTTGTCTTCACCAATATCAAATGTATTTTGATTTGCAGTGAAACCTGCGTCTCTTACACATTTTTTTCTTGTTATAAAAGAAATATTTTAACCCTAAAATATAAATATTATAGTATTTTATTTTATTCTCATAATTTTAGGATACCTTAGGAAACTCTTCTAATTCAACTATTTCCGTATCAACTGCCGTACTTTCAATTAATCTGGTTTCCTCAACTGTCTCAATTACCTCCTTATCACTAGCTCCCCAATCAGATTCATTTTCCAAAGAACCATCTGTTTGCTTTTCGACCTGTTCGTCATTAAATGCAAGCGATAGTAACAATTTCTGATCATTGGGATCATATCACTTCTATCACTCACAGTAATTTCTTTTGTAGCGACATCTGAATTTGTATTGTTGGGAAGTGAAGCTTCTACATGATTAATTAATTTAATTTGATTCAGGTGGCGCTTCCATACAACATTAAATTCAGGAATGTTTACCAAGTAAACACACTTTCCTAATTTTTTTTAATACACCCTTACACCAAGTAGGTTTACTAACAATTTCATAGTTTTTTACAATAACTTTATCATTAATCTCAAAAACTATATTTCTAGATCCACCATGATAAATTTTTTGCAATTCTTGCTAGATTTACTTTCAAGCCCTTATCTGTATTACCTTTGATTTTATCAACTAAAGCATATCTCTTCCTGAGAGATTCCACTAGCTTTTGACCTTCAGGACTACTCTTGGCCTTTATGTTCTTAATATTGGTTCCTCTTGTGAGGAAAATCTGCACCATCTTAGAGATATCATCTCTTTTGTATTCTTTAGCAGAAACAATTGCTAATCTTGTTTTGACATGATCAAAGCCTGCATATGCAACCACTTCAAGGGAATCTTTGGTTTTTAAAACCAAAGATTTTACCTCTTCAATCTCAAATGTTTGTCCTGACATTATTCATTCATTAAAAGTCTTAAGGTCAAGTTGGTCGATATTTTTATTCTACATCCCATCCTCGTCGCCACTGCGATATCTTATTCTACAAATGGCAGAATGCACATTCACTGTCCCTATAATTTGATAGGATGTAGAATAAAAATATCGACCAACTTGACCTCTATACTTTTAATGAATGTTAATTACTTCCCATAAAACTATTTTCGTTTTTAACCTAAACATACAAAAACCAGGACCATCAATAAATCAATGGCGTACCACAATGGGTATACTACAATAATAAAACAGGTAAAATTGAATAGTTCTGTGAGAAGACTCACCTAATTTCTAACGTGATTCGATACACTGAAATCCAGAAATCCACCAGAACACAACCACGAACACAGAGTTTATCTCTAAACCGAAATATCACTCTCTATTCGAAAAACAGAACTTTCCCGTGTAAGGACTGAACTAAAACTGTTATACAAAACTGATCTTTCCCGTGCGAGTGCGAAACTAAACTAACTAAAAATGTTTCAACCCTAGAGATGGGCGATACCGTGATTTTTGAATATCTATGATAACTGATATGATTACTTTTTAATATCAGTGATTTAAAAGCGTGACGTGATAACGACTTCTGATTGCGAATACTGGGTTAAGGATAAGGAATACTAAACAAAATACCTCGATCATATCAATGGACAGGATAGCGTAATTATTAATAGCAAAGTGTGCAAATTTGGAAAAGGAAAGTGTTGTGTGACAAAACAATAAATTCCCCAATTCCCAAATGAACATTTGCTAGAATATTAATAAGGAAAAATTATATATTTTATATTTTTAAACTTGAACACCTACAAAATAAAATAAAATTCGAATCCATGGCAAATAAATAATACAACATAAAAATAAAAGAAACAAAAATACTTTAACAAAATAAATGTAACAAACTTCTACTACCTATATATAACAAAACAGATGTTAATAAACAAAAACTTTAACAAGAAGTACAAGAACTAATCTTCTTTCATATATTTAATATTAACATTTAAAAATAATATCATTTCGACATTTTTACTGCTCAGTCTTGTTCGCCTGTCACTCAAAACTTGACCTGCTGTAGAAAATAGCCTTTCGCATGGAACTGATGTAGCTAAGTTACAAAGTTGTTCCTGTGCAATTTTGGTTAGATATGGAAACATTTGCCTGTGCTCTTTCCACCACAGAAAGGAATCACTTGTACGTGGGATAATTTCTTCTTCTAGATACCTCTGAATTTCAATAATTGCTCGAGAAGTAAATGTTCCTTTCGGTTGCGAGGATGCAACCATTTTATCAAAATTTCCCCAAATAGATATTTCCTCGTCCTTTTCTTCGTGATTTGCTGATGGTTTTATTTGTTCATCCTCGAGGCTCTCAGTTATGTTTTTTTCAAGTTTGTAAGTTTCTTCACGAATTTTTTTTGCGATTAACTCTGTTAATCTGTTTTTCGTGCTTTCAGCAATTACTTTATCGGAAAATGCAATTTGCTTGAATCTTGGGTCAAGAAAGGTAGATAACGTATTGCTTCTCTCAACATTGCCAAGTCGCTGCTGTAGTCCTGTATACAAAACTTGTACTACATCGTTAATTGCTTCTGGAAACCGCTTTTGGTTCAGTAATTTTAGATATATATTTTGTAATCCGGAACAGATAGGTATCACAAGAGCAGTTGTGCAATATTTATCTCCAGATAGGGTTTTAGATGCATCTTCAAAGGGCTTTAGCGCTAGACATAGTTCTTTAATGATCTTCCATTCGTCAACATTAAGAACCGGTAACTCTTTGTCAATAATAGCTACAGTGCTCTTAATCGCTTCCTCTAAGTGAATAAACCTCTCTAACATATAAAATGTTGAATTCCAACGTGTAGCCACATCCAAAATAACTTTAAGAGGATTTTTATTGCCCGAGTTCTCTTGATACTTGATAAGTTTATTGTTTGAAATTGTACTTCTTTTGAAGTAACATACTATTCCTCGAACCTTTTCCAAAATAGCCGTTACTTGTTCACTTTTCAGACCATCTTTGACGATTAAGTTGAGGGTATGTGCAATACATCCCATATTTTTTCATTTGAGGAGCTGTAAAGCCTTCTGTACATTTGAAGCATTATCTGATACCGCAAAATTAATCTTATCTTGAATACCCCAATTACTGACAACTCTTTGTAGATCTGCTGCTAAATTTTCGGCTGTATGGCGCTTATCGGTTGCCGAACACTCTAAAAGCATCGAAATTAAATTAAACTCATCATTTAAAAAATGTGCAGTTACAGCAACAAAGCTAGTGTTATTTATCCTCATCACATCACATCACATTGCTTACCATATTATTTTCGCCAGGTGTCCCTCTGGCAGATTTCGGAAAATTAACTGTTGGATGTTTATTTTGTATGTGTTTTTTTTAAATTTGACGTGCTAGTTTTATAAGAAAATTTTGATTTACACATATTGCAAATTGCTGAGTATTCATCTACGGGCTCAAAAAATGTCCACAGTTCACTTGTCTTTTTCTTCGGCGCCATAATCTACCGCTCTTTTCACTCCAAAACAAAAACGTATACCTAGGATTTAGGACAGGAACAGTGTTTTAATCTGGTTTCAATACAATACTAAATCAATATGCATATCCAATATCCAAATGATCCTAATCACATCCAAATATCAAATATCACAATTTCAGATATCAGTGCGAAGTGGGATACAGCGAATTTTATAATAATGCCCGTTAGGCACGATATCGTCTGCTGCACGTGTAATTCTTATGGAGGTATAGGAATTTCTACCTTATTCACATGACGCCGTAATAAGGCACGATATCGCCTACAGAGCGTGCAATTCTTATGGAGGTATAGGAATTTCAACCTTATGGTGTATTTGGTGTGGGATTTTCAACATTGGGTGTGCATTTACCGAAGATAGCCGAAATCCGCAAAAGCGTTATCACGTCACGTTTTTTTTCTATAGTTGGTAGCAGTCGTGATTCGTGATTTTGCAATATCAGTGAAAAAATCACAGTTCGTGAAATATCTGCCACCTCTATTCAACCCCCAATTTAGGTAACCTAACTGAAGAGGGACCGTGGACTCCCAAAAACCACGCCACAGATCCCAATTTGCGTACAACGCTAATTAACGATTCCACTGCGCTGTAATCTAGTTGTCTTTAAATAAAAACTCACATTGTCGTTAACTCTTTATTTCTCTGGTGGCTGTCAAAGGATTACACTTAAATACGAAGGATGGCAACACAATGACCACACTTTACTAGGAGCCAGTCACGTGGAGAGAAAAAAATAAGTACACTTCTAATAAAGCCCTGTTGGGCACGGACTTATATCCAACACTAACAACACTGATATATCATCTACAACGCGTATTAATAACAACAAACTATAATAAACAAATATTTACATTTGGATGCGGCATTATGAACCGCCACCGTTCAGCTCACACACCATGATCGATCATTTTCATTCCTGTCAGGAATGGACTGCGCAGTGGTACGTCGGTACCACTGTCATTGGTGCAAACGGTAAAACGGTAAAACCAATACGCTGACCAATCAGCTTATGGGATTTGAAATTGGAACATGCGCGGTTCGAAATACATGTTAGATTCGAACACTAACATTACCACCAAGGTTGCTTAGAAATATCTTCGAAATACGATATTTTCTCTTAACACACATGTTTTTCTTTATCCGTGACTAAAAGCACTTGAAGAGATGACCCCTTCATATTTCACTTGTTTGTTATGTTGACAAGTTTTCTTAATATATATTTCCTGTACACCACCAACTTGAAGAATAATTTGAGTTACGCAATCCGTTAACCCCTGTCAAGTGTAGAGACAACTGACCCATTTAATGATTCCCAAAAAGGGATCGTTTTACAGTGACTTATATTTTTATTTATTAGGGTAATATAACCATTAACTGCGTTTGTGTTTCGTTCTGGTGGTCTTTTCGCATTATGGAATGCTAAATGTATCCTTTTTGTTTGAATTATCAAGTTTAAAATATACACTAAAAAAAAGGTTCTTACATTAGTTGGGTCAAAATACATCATAAATGTCGTTGGCTTGAATGGATCGTAGTTGTTCACATAATGGTTGTTAGAATTTTCTTATCTTCCTTCTCAATCTTCTATTTGCGATTTTTAATTTATCTTTTTCCTGAATGACATCAGCATTATCCGATTCTAGAAGATGAAGATCAGAATCTTTCGATTCAACTTTTTTCTTCTAGAAGGGATATGTTTCCTAAACAATTATTTAAATTTTTCCAGATCAGGTCAATATTATCTTTTAAAAGAAATATTTTTTCCCTGATCTGTAATTATTTCCATATACATTTCACGTTGCTTGATGTTTTCTATAGCGCAGTTTTCATTTAATATGGATAGCCTGAAGAAATGAAACCTTCATTAGCAATAATATTCAATATAATTGAATTCACAACGTTAGAGAAAAAAAACGTACCTGGAGCGCTATTCTGTACGCGGCATTGACAGTCGTCGGTATCGGTATGTTAACAACAGTCATCGGCTGCGCGACCGACGGGACTAATATAACGCTATTCTGTATGCCACTATTTTCGACGCTCGGAATTGCAACCAAAAATTATCGGCATTGAAGTGACGTCACTCGATTCGGTACATGTGGCCAATGAGCGATGAGGGACACTGTCAAATTTGTAAACAAACAAAAGTGCACGTTGAAGATTAGAGCAAATTATCCCTTGTGATATTACCCAATAAATGATAAAGACGAAGAAGAAGATTAGAGGTTATATTTTGGTTTCGTTGGGAGGTAGGGTCATATAATTAGATTATTGATAGTAATAGTGACATATCTTTTATCTGTTATCATGAACGATACAATTCATGTTTATATTAACATTAACAACCTCAAAAAGTCGAAATTTAGAGTCAACTAGCATTGAAGAATTGATCTGGCGTTAACATATATATATTTTTTTCAAGTCTTAAGGATAGGATAAGTACAGATATTAATTATTTTGAAGGCGTTTCTTGTTCTATCAAAACTTAGCGTTATAATATCGCTCAAAGGGATCATTTGATTCAGTACATGGAGAGCCATTCAAATTTTGCTGCAGGAAAATTTTGTGGAAATGGATAGGACTTATAAAACACTAGATTAGACCCTATACACAATATA
>CAJUYH010007401.1:0-17670 GCA_910591685.1 Galerucella tenella | reverse complement strand
TGTGTTGTCGATTTTATTTAAATTGGTTTCTTGTATTATATACTTGACGAGTATCGCACTGATGATGGCTTAACAGTCGAAAAAATGTTAACTAAATGCAGATAAATGTGTAGCTAGTATTCCAGCCGAATGTAGTCAAATTTGGTTATAGTTTAAATAATACCCTTCTTGGTGTGCGTCATCGATTGTTAATCTCCTTCTATCACATTACGTAGGAAGAAATGGAAAAAAAGGCAGGTCTGTGATTAATCCTAATAAAAATATCACAATAATGGACCGTTTGAATGTTTTCCAATTGTTAACCCTAAACTTTGACTTACAAAAATTTGATTGGTTGATGTTTAGATTACGCGCCAGCGCAACCTATCAATCGCGAGATTAAAATACTATGAAGGCGTAACTTTCGTAGCGGCAATGTGTCTTACGTCTTTTTCTACTGTCACACTGACAGTTCTTGTCAGGTGTGTACTTTGTTGCTTACGGTCACATATTATTTATGAGAAGTAAATATTAATCTTATTGTTATATTTATCTAAATAATACAAAAATATGCCTAGATACACGAAAAAACATCAGCATTTTGAAAATTCTGAAGTATTTTCAGTTAGAAAAAGAAGCTGGTAATTATTAATTTCATATCCTTCTCGGCTTTGGCTTAATACGATCCTAATGATTTTATTTATCAAATTTAAGGTTAGCTATATGTCAAAATAACAAATAAAATAAACGACATGCCGAAAACCCGGATATACGTCACAATCGATGACGCACACCAAGAAGGGTATTATTTCAACTATACCAATTGATTTCCAATAATCAATTACCTGCGTTATCAGGATAGCATCATAAGTTTTTATCCAGGTTTTCTTATGATGTATCATTGGAATAGTTGTTAATCCATACACACTTTAATACACAAAATCACCAAACTGAGTCATACATATTTTGAAAACAAAAATAATCATACACAAAAAAGTAACAACAAACGCGTTTTATTAAAAACATTTCCAAAATAAGCAAAAAAAAGCGCTATCCCAATAAAAACCGTTCCTGGCACGTGCACTTCACTGGATTCCATTGCTAGTAGACTATCACATCTTTGGAACGTCATAAAATAAAATATTTTATTTCACATTTTACCAGAGATGGGATCTACTATGAAAGGACCTTAATAAAATTGGACAACAAAGTTTTGTAGTTTCAAACTTCAAAATCATGGAGACTAGATATGTCTAGTCTCCATGTTCAAAATATTATTGACTGTCTAGTTGTCATATTTTTCCGTTGTGTCAGATAGGGACCAAAAATTATTTTATCATTAGTTAATCTTGACAAAGGTAGCTGGAACGTTACCGAAACGTCGAAATAAAAAAATAAAAAACATTATTGTGGTTTGATTCCCAAAAAATAAGAGAAAAAATAGAAAATTATTTTATTTCAACCGCCTACAAATACTAACAAGTTCTAAGCAATAAATAGATAATTTTTTAAATATTTTTATGTACACAAAACACATGACAAGACAACGACATTTGACCGTCGCAATCTGTCATTGAAGTTCCATACAGCGCCATCAATCAAGACGGTGGAACTGCTGAACTAATGTACAGAAGCGTTCGTTTTCAAAATTTTCCGTGCAACAAATCTCAAAAAATACAATTAATTGAGATTTCATATTTTCAGAATCGAATTCTCTAGGCTTTCTTTTGGGGATAAGGTCTTGGCGTTCAAATTGGTGACCACCAATTGTCAAAACTGTCAAAATCACACCATCACTTGATGGCTTATATCTTTTTTATAACAATCTAAAACCTGACCAAAATACCTCATCCCCAAAACAAAGGTCCAAGTTATATTATGTTTAAATTTCAACTCCCAATTTTACTGCATTCTTTAGATTTGTTGCATACAAAATGACCAAAATTTTGCTGCAAGCCAACTGTTTTGAGCTGTCTAAATTGTGAGGCCCCTCTTAAGCTGCATTTACATTGATTTGACCATTATGGAACCCATTTATGACTTATTAAAGGATGCTTTTCGGTTTAGAGTCTCCTTTAAAAATAATTATTAAACCGATCCCAAGAAAATTTATTTTAAAAAAAACGTTTTTGTGAAGTTTTTGTCAGCTGATTTAAAATGATGACAGATATAAACAGTTTGCAGTAAATTTGGAGTCACTCCCGTATACTAAGGTAACAGTCAATAATAAACATTTATGTTTCTGGTACAATTGATGATTCTTAAATGTCAGTTAAACTATTACATCCCGTATATCGTATACCTGTTAGATTGAGTTTAATCACACCTCGTATATTTTATACCTGTTAAATTAGGTTTAAATATATTCAAACTTACCAAAAATAAACACCACCACTGCAGTGTATTCGGTTTAATATCACAAAGTTCATAAGTTCACTTATTTTAAAACGAAAAATCACATTTAAATTCAATTTTAAATTTTTTAACGTAATCTCGAATTTGGTGTTATTTTTTACAACTTTAGACACTAAAACGGCATATTGGAGTATTCGAACGTCAAGGAAACGACGCCATGTTGATAACTAAACGATAAGGACACGAAGGACGACGCTCGCGAAATAGCAGGATCGATGGGATACAGTAGCGTAGCAGAAGTTTGTAAGAATCTTGAATTTTTGTCACGAACCTTTTTACGCTTGTCTTTTTTCAACATCGAACTAATTTATTAAAACTTTGGTCCACATGTACCTATGTAGTATTTACTAAATATTCTTCATGGGGAGTCAGAAAATAGAATAATGTATAGTTATTTTAAAAAAAAGTGTTTCTTAAAATGTGCCATATATCTTATACGGTCAACGGTGCTTGAAATCAGTCAAAAACCTTTAATTCATCCCAAAAAGCACACTAGATGACTAAATAATGCACAAATGCACTAGAATATACTTCAAAACGAAAGTTAGCTTGCAATTGGACTATTTTCCATTCTATTTCAGTCAAATACACATCAAATCGCAAAAAAACCGCTGAAAACAGTCTAAAACGATCGAAAACACACAATTCGACGTTGTTTAATCCAATAATAACTTTCAATTTCACGTAGGTGAAGAAAAGAAAACTAACTACAATATACAGGATGTCCCACGACGATTAAGACAAGTAATATATCAGAATTGGGAAGTAGTAGATAATTATAATTTTGGGGGTGTAAATTAGAGCAAATGTTGCATCTTTTCTTGTTATTGTGTTACCCAATAAGTTATTTGTTTTTGGTGACGTGACGTCGCATTCAAAATTATTAATGGGACAACCCGTATATTTGTGCCTTTCTGTGCTCCTCCCGATAAAGCAATTCCAACTAACTAGCACACTTGGTGTCTGAAGTAATTAATTCAAGAGCTACAGGTACTTAAAGGATTGTAAGTTAAAAAATTCATAATTGAATCCCCTTTCATTTTCGGCAATCTTACATTCGTACGTGATGATTAAGACAAACCAATATTGTCTTATTGGCACTTTTGTCATTATCATGGCAAATTTGACAATAGGCAGTCTTTTTTATAAGATTCGCTATGCTACTTTTTAATCGATATTTAATAGGTAAACAAGTTTTTGTGGAAAAAACACAATTTTATGTAATTTTACTCCATGATATACAGGTCGTTCCCTTATTAACTTTCAAGTATTATTAAAAAGTATGATATTGGTTTGTCTTAATCATTACGTACGAATGTAAGATTGCCGAAAATTACAGGGGACTCAATTATGAATTTTTTAACTTTCAATCATTTAAATACCTGTAGCTCTTGAATTAATCACTTTAGACCCCAATTGTGCTGGTTAGTTGGAATTGTTTTATCGGTAGGAACACAGAAAGGCACAAATATTCAGGTTGTATACACCTTGTATACAATATACCAAAACAAACTATGAAAGTGCCAGGTCCCAAGAGTTTTTGGGAGGCTGCTTTTCTGGTTAGTGAGTTGGCAATGTGGTTACCTTTCGAATTACTGTGGTAGAGTGACTTCGTTGTTGCTACAGGCTTCGATCAGGGACAGGTGACACCATAGATAGGTGACACTCCAGTACTAGGCCTGATGTGATACGTGGTCTGTTCAGGGCTAGTAGTGCTTGTCTACTATCCGTAAGGATGTGAATATTTTATTACCTGTGGTGTTTCTTTTGGTAATTTCTTTTGCGGCGATGTAGATATCAGTGAGCTCTGTTTGAGCAACGCAGACATTACAGCCCATCCATCGCCCATTTAATGTTTAGATTCAGAGATCTGTAGTAAATTCCACATCCTGAGTCCATATTGGTTTTAGAGCCAACCGTGAAGATGCGGATTGCGCCTTCTTCTTATGTGTCTTGTGTGTTATATTTGATAATTACCTGTCAGCTGGTTTGCTTTAACTCCCAAGGCAATCGCGCCGTACGTTAGAATAGGTCTGATGATGGCAGTGTAGATCCAGGCAGTAACCCTGGGTGACATTCCCCAGGTACGGCCGATGGTTCTGTGACACTGTTCATAAGAAATGTATGTTTTTTTACTCTGTTTTCTAGATGAGAGTTCCATGTTAACTTACTATCAAATGTGACACCTACACTCCTTATTCGGCAGTAAACAAAATGCTTGTGGAATGTAATGGCCATTTTCTGATATTGTGCAGTGTAAATAACTGCAAAATATGATCGGGTCAGTAGAGGAATGTATAAAATATACATAATACATACATATAATTGGTCGTTTGCACTCAAGTGCTGAAGGTGTCAACGAACGATGGAACACATTACATAGCTAACCTACGCAGGCACAATCAGCTTTGCAACATCATCAATCAGAAGCTGTCCAACAAATTTGGATTAGTTAACACCTACAACCTTTATTACAATTACCATCCGGTTTCGGTTCTAGAGGATGCTGATTTTAGACTATACTACGGATAGGTCAATTATCACCGATAATGACAGTTGTGGAAAAAAACTAATTCGGTCCTTCAACTACATGTGGCTGTACCCAATAACAATAATATTCTAGACAAATACAACGAGAAAATTGCAAAATACACCGATCCTGCCATTGAGGTAGGAAAGATGTGGCATGCGAAGAAAGTATAAGTAGTGCAGGTCATCGTTTCATCTACAGGAACAATTCCGAAGCTCTGCATGACAGCCTCACGAAACTAGGTCTTCACAAAAGCACATTCATCGATCTGCAGATGGCTTCAATTTTAAATACCTAGTAGTCACACACTGTCCGATGCGAATTTTGCCCTTTTTTGTACTACAAATATTTTGTCTGGCTGGCTATAACTACCCCAGAAAATGATGTCGTACCAAAAAATTGATTAAAAGTTGAGAAAATATAGGAACTGTCATGTTTCTTTATTTCAATATTTGGTCAAAACTCGTAACCCATAAGTAATACTGCTCAGTTTAGTATACAGGGTAATACAAATATCACTCTGTATACATCAAATATTATTGAGCATATAAAGTTTTATCTTCATTATTTGCACTTATCTGTCTTCCAAACCAAAGGTACACTAGCAGTATCATTAAATTTGTTTATTAATCTCTTCACTGTTGGTTGTTTTTTCCTATAAATGGGCCGTTATTCTTAATTTACTTTTAAACTTCATGCTAATGTGAAGTTATTATCAGGTTTACTAATTTGTACATAAATAACGATGTGGTTGACGTTTTTAATGCCTTTTTCATATTAAAAACCTTCAAGGCCATATCATCAGTACAGTACACAGGATAATGTTTTCTGTGGAATGCTTATTAGGAAAAGGAGATGAAATTATTAAAAAATATATATACCAAAATACATTTATTAATCAACTTATTCACAATGGTAATTCCTAATATATAAAAATATTCTGAAAGTAAAAACTTAACAATTCATTATAGTAACTATTTGTCTACTTCTGTACATTTTCTTCCGGAATGGTCATGTCCCAAATACCTAAAAATGAGCACTAAAATATCAAAAGCTTGTAAAATAATATTATAGTGATTGCACCATTTACTTTAAAGTAGTCTTAAAATTAAGTAAAGTTGAAAAGACTTTGGTTCGACTTAGTTTCAAATCGCGTTTGACAGTGGTTTAACCTGAAAAACTCATCTTTATGGATGACATTTTCGAAGAAGATTTTAACATCCTCGAAATAATAGAATTCCCGAGATGCTTTCCACTCGATCGGAGCATTTCCATGACATAAAGTAATTTGCATTTTTCCAAAGATTTCAAGTGACAGAGCTAGTTGTTTGCGGATTTTATGATTGATCGAGGAAGCTCTGAAATTTCGAAGTAATAAAATATTACAAAATAATCACCTATTATAACAGAAACAACAGCGTATCTTCGTGCTTAAATTCCAAACGGTGTAAGCGGGCATTAACCAATTATTAAGCGGCTTGAAAATATATTAGAATAAAGATCACGCAAGTGATCAGGTATAGCAGGTTATCGGGTAAAGTTCTCTTCTCGGTCAAGTGGCTATACAATAAAGCTTGTGTTAATGTGGACAAAACAAAACATTATGAGGTACTTTCACTACGTGTGAAGGATATCGTAATAAGTTTAAACGACGTTTCAATCTTTCACATGCACACTTTGGCAATAACGCAAAAATCCAAAAAGGTTGTTCCGACATTTTTCAATAAACTAATGGAATTATCTAACCAACGTCATAAATCACCAAAAATAATTATCTGCAAGGCAGATAACAATAACACGATTTCTTTTTCAAATCAGTATTATATTGTTGGTGAATTTGTTGACAAATTTCTGTACTTTTTACAGAAGTTTTTTGTTAGTTTTTGGATATGCAAATACAAAAAATAGGTAAGTGGGGGTTATATTTTTTACATTTTGATCGGAGTCGGTTGTAATATGTTTTGTGTCGAGGGGTGCGTTCACATACTTCACATACTCCAGAGTTAAGGATTAACAAAATATCGTTTATTTAATTACTCTAGATTAGTCTAGATGATGGATCAGCCATGTAAAGTTAACTCTAAAGCGTTTATAAATTTAAAAAATGCTTGACTCTGCTATCTGGGAAGGGTTTGCATTAACTCTGACATAATTGACAGGTCAATTAACAAGTTGAAGTATGAAAATGGTCGTTTTGAATTAACATTGAACAATTCCAGCATGTAATTCCGTTCAAAACAAGCACTTCGTTATTCATGCTAAGTAATAAATAAGATACAAGTAAACACACCAATTTAGTTTGGTTATGTTATGTTATGATTGAACACAAAATCGAACAGTAAGTTTATGAACACTTACTTCGAGTTCATCCATATAAACCACGTGACTTAACACCTGCGTAACTCCAGACGTAACTCAGAGTAAGTTTATAAACACACCCCAGGAGGTCGTGTCTGAGTTATAATTTTTGAGAGAACTCAATAATTTCTTGAGTTGGCATCACTAGTACACAGCTGGACATAATACTCTTCTACGTCACTCGCTTTGGACGTCGTTTGAAAAAATTAAATAACACGGAACTTTATAATATGTTTTCCAAGTTAATATAATATTAGTATAGAAAAAGCCTTGGTAATTAGGATTTTTAGACGCCACTTAATGAATAAAATAAATTGGAAAGTTCTCCATTCTTGTTGTTTATAACACTTAGCATTCTTTACTATATTGAAATTGATGGAAATATATAAATTATATATTGCAAATAAAGTTTCAGATTAATCAGGTACGATTTGATAGCGTAGTGGAGTTAGAAGAAAGGTTTAAGTGGTAACTTTTTACTTGTTGGAGCTTGAAGTCTCAAAACCACGCACATTTTTTAATTCACGATAGGAAACAATAAAATATACATGTTTATAAATACCTGGATATGTGTCATCAGGAGGCTTATACTTATATCGATGGTTTGAACATTCATTCAGTTTTTTTTGTAATTCTTCAGGACTCAAATTCATACTACCATAGAACTAAAAATAACAATATTACGTTAGTGCATTAAAACTTAACAAACGTAGCACTGGATGATCTCATCAGGTTACCAATAAAATCCCTAGGGGACGAAAACATAGACTTGACAATTTTTGTAAACATTGAGGATGCTTTCACTAATACTTTTACATTGTCAATTACCAAAGCTCTAGAAAGAAAAGTGGAACCCTTCTTCCTGTGCCAGTGGTTAAACGCCAGTTTTGAAAAAAGAATGATGATACAGTCCATTGGGGATACTATTGTCACAGCTAGAGCAGATTCTGTGTTATCACCCCTTCTGTGGGACGTCCTGGAGTAAACAAACTGCTGAAGAGGCTAACATCCCAAGGCATGTATTGCTTAGGATTGGTGATGCCAAAAGGAGGAACTAACTGTTAACCCTCTCAAAACCATTTTTTTCAAGAAGAAAGTACTGATAGGACTGAATTGCAGTTCTTAATAGGATGGAAATTCCAATTGCACAAGAGGCAAAATACTTGGGAGTCATATTTGTTGATATGGAATCAACAAATAATACAAAAAGATACAATATCCCAAAATCTGTGCAGAAAGAACTGGAACTCGAACAGCTGCACTAGAAGTATTGCTGAACCTGCTGCCACTTCATATTTACTTACAAGACGAAGCTAGGTCAATCACTAATAGATTGACCAGAGGGCAAGCACCCATCAGTAGACTTCATGGTAGACTCCGTTTCACATAAGAAGAACCGACTAGAAGTCTAGAAGTTGCAGTCGTATGCGCGAAGAAGCTGCACATAACAATATCTGATCATCAATTTCGGTAAAAGCCTAATGCCTAAGCCTCAGATATTGTTATGTGCAGCTTTTTCGCGCATACGACTTCAGCTTCTAGACTTCTAGTGGATTCTTCTTATGTGAAACGGAGTCTAATGTGTTCAACATACTATACATCAATAATCTTGGGCTGCCAAAGCTCATTTTCTGTCCTTATGACATACTATTGAAGCCCCTCCTAACACATGCTTATGCATAACAAAAAAAAGAACTACAATAATACTATGAAAGATAGGTGTTCATTTCTCCAACCAAAGCAAGATAGGTACTGAAAGCTTTATATTTTTACCTTTTAGAACATTTGTGTATATTTTTAGATTGTACTGAAAGTTATTCCAAGACAAAATTTATACTACTGTTATGAATACGTACTTCCCTACATTCTGCACAAGAAAATCCTTTCAATAATTTCCTGGCATGTCCACGAACAACTGGTTCTATAGCTGGTAGGACTTTCATTTTTCTAAAACAAATATATGACGTAATTAAATAACTTATAACATACAGCCCAATGTTTATAAAATAGTCATCTATAGATTGTCAAACATAGGAAAAGGCTTTATCATAATTTGGTTTATAAATAGCGAGATAAATAGGTATCAAAAGTCTAAATTTGTTTCCAATTTTAGTTTGGGATATTCTTTTAAATCTACAGCGGTGATGCCAAATTTACTTTTATAGGCTAAGCAAAAAGTAAATATTTTTGACAAAAATCATAGTAGAAAAGAATATCATCTGTAAGTCAGGTATTTGTAAACATGCTTGGGAAGAGGGGCATAAAATTCAATGGGATTTGACAAAAATAATATTTAAAGAGCCCAATAATAAAAGACGAAAAATCAAAGAAAGTGCTTCAATACAACTAAATGCAGATAAATGTGTAGCTAGTATTTCAGTCCAATGTAGTCAAATTTGGTTACCAATGTTAGAAAGAGAAATTTCCAATAATCAATTATCTGCATTATCAGGATAGCATCATAAGTTTTTATCCAGGTTTTCTTATGATTTATCATTGGAATAGTTGTTAATCGATACACACTTCAATACACAGAATCACCAAACTGAGTTATACATATTTTGCAAACTAAAATAATCATACACAAAAAAGTAACAACAAACACGTTTTATTAACAACATTTCCAAAATAAGCGAAAAAAAGCGCTATACCAATAAAAACCGTTCCTGGAACGTGCACTTCACTGGATTCCATTTCTAGTAGACTATCATATCGTTAGAATGTCATAAAAAATATATATTTTTTATTTCACATTTTACCAGAGATGTGATCTACTATGAATGGACCTTGACAACAAAGTTTTGTAGTCTTAAACTTCAAAATATTATTGATTGTCTAGTTGTCATATTTTTTTCGTTGTGTCAGATAGGGACCAAAAATTATTTTAATACTAGTTAATCTTGACAACGGTAGCTGGAACGCTACCGAAACGTCGAAATAAAAAATAAAAAACATTATTGTGGTTTGATTCCCAAAAAATAAGAGAAAAAATAGAAAAGAATAGTGCCATTATATATAAAAGACATTACACCATATAATTTTTATATGTCTTGGACATGCATGCTCTATTGCTTGAACTATTATACAAATATTACCATTAACATGCATAGTACAATGAATTCAGTTTTCTATATGTATAAAAGTTAAGAAATTTTTGTTGATTTATAATATAGTATTATAAAAAAATTAATATTTATAAAAGACTTGATACCAAATTATATAGAAAGATATCTGAATAATAACATCAGTAAATATATAAATTGTTTGAAATAAACTATATTCACTTTTTTGGTGTTGGTTCCATGTCTTGGGTAGTATCAAACAAAATTCCTTTTGAAAATTCATCTAATTCTTGTGAAGAGCTCATTTCATCTTCCACATTTTTTTGAGTATCATCTTTATTTACAAAGCTCAATAATTGTGTTATACTCATCTCAGTTGAATCTTTATCTTTCCTAGTGTCAACACTTGTTTTTGTATTTTCAGTCAAAGGCACATCATGTTTTTTTTCACTGCAACAGAAAAATTTGTTAAAATTGATGTCAACACCTTGGCCAACACTTATAAAGAGTTGAAATTTGTTTGGACAATAAAATTAATGTAGAGTTATGACACTCTTACATAGCAAGAAGTGTCTGTTCTTTTGACATATTGCCATGTGTTATATTATTAGATAAATTTCAGAAACGTTAAAAACTGAAACAAAAATGATGGGTTTTCAACGAAACAAAAAAAAGTTGTTTCTTACATTTTTTTCCATAACTCTGTGTCGATGTACATCACTTATGGAGACAATGCATAGAGAAGTAGGACTAGCCTTTATAGGCATAGAGAAATAATTTCACTGTGATACAGACTATACAGTGTGGGACAGCCAAATGGAATGAATAGATGTGTGTGTGTTGGGAAAAACTCTTGGGACACTTCAATTTGTATTTTTAAATACAAAAAAAATTATATAGGGTGTGTCTTGTGACAGTGGCTAATACCAACTTTCTTATTGTAAATGCAACCCCCTGTACCTTTATTATTTATTTTTTGGATTCTTCAGAAAATTGTAGCAATTATTAAATTTATGTACAATGTACCTAACTTCAATTAACATTAAAAAAAGAAAATTATTTTGTTTCATAAATTTGCAACATTACTCTCAAGACTTATTTCTCATTTAGCTCTTGATATTGAGAGAGTAAGCAAAAAACCATTTCTGCATTTCTTTTTACTAATAATATGGAATGGAAAACAAATTAAAAAAAAACATTGGTTTATTTTCATAACTCACAGCCTTACCAACTTGTCTGGCCGCATGGAAGTAGCGATCAGTGTCAGTGCTATTGTCATTTGAATTTTGTTAACTATACTTAATAATATCGGAAAAATGGTTCATTTTAACAGAAATGCACAAAATAACCATTCTACAAATGATTGGTTATGGAGATAACACATGGACAGAAATGGAAGTTTCTCGCTTATTTCATGAAAAATTTCAAAATTTGCCACCTGTATCCCAAGGAACAATTGGCAAAATAGAAGAGCAGTTTTGATAGCTTGGTCATGTAAGATAGATTAAAAAATGTAGCTGCCAGTGCAAACACTAGATAGGTTTGATTCAAATAACAGGTAGGTAGATTGAGTTAACTTCCAACTAAATACTTAATAAATAAATGATCTCACCATATTGAACTAGTTTTGGATAAATCGGTAAATAACTGAGTTAGAGTTGTATTGTTCTTTTTTTTAGAACACCAAGAATTTTTAATGCTTTTAGTTTTTGTAGTACTTGATCTTTTTTTTACTTCAGGTGTACAATCCACTACTGAATTATCATGTACAGTATTTAAAACATTTTTCTTAATATTTTCCAATTTGTGACCCTTTTTGGATTTAATCTTTTTTCTTTTTGAAATAAGTGTTGGACTGTTTTCAGTTTTCTCGATATCTTCATCTGATATTGAGAGATCTATTACTGAAATATCTAAACTTCTGCTCTTCAATGATTCATTTATAAAAATATCAGGACTCTTCAATTCTATGTCTTTTGGAAGAATGTCAGTTTTACATGAAGGCAGATTGGACCTAAAAATTACAGTTTAATTAATCCAATAAATTAAGATTTTCAATTATTACACTTACTGACAGTTTAATTCAGTGGAAACACTCTTCTTCAAGTTATCTTTATGCTTATGTTTTAAATCTGCAAATTCCAGTTCCAAAACTTGATAGACATCTGAAACATTGAAAAAAATCAAATACCACAAAGACCATATTTACTTAAAATATATACTTCTCAATTCAAATTGAAGAGCTGTTATGAGCATTGAAATTCTTTTTAATTCTTTTCGCTCATTATTCTGTGATTGCAGCACATTTTCATTGAATATTTTCGTCCACAGGGTGAAAGCTTCAGTTTCCATAATTTTCGATGTTATTTAAAAACAGTGCAAACAGCCGGTAAACAGCTGTGGGAAACAGTTGTAGGTTATCTATGGTTGTGGTTCCTGTCATATATAAAACCATAGAGAAATATAATTTGTCTATGATAAAACCATTGTCATCGCGTTGATCGCAGCGCACCAGATAGGGGTGCCGGAACTAATTTTTACAAGCGGGATTTTTAAATTTTGTATTTTGGATCTGGTTTGGATAATAGGTAGGTAATTGAAAATAGGTAGATTAAAATTAGTCAATTATAATCAATATACAATTTTAAGACAAATAGTTTAGATAAATAAGCAAATAACACACAAGAAAAATACCATGGGATATAAGGAGCACAAAATCTGTACATAAAAAGCAGAGATTCATTAGTCACGCCATTCGACATGAACAATCGTTTGCCATCGATCTGAATTCTATTCAATAATATACACTGGCCACCCTATTTAAGTATAAAAATGAAGATTTTTTTTTGAAAACCGTTTTTCTATTCTTTTGATATTTTTAGTATACAGAAAAAGTAAAACAGTCTTAAAATACTTCATGGATAAAAAATTTTAGCGACTCTATACCGTAATATTTGTGCAGAAACATTATGCCTTGCCTTTTACTGCCAATACTTCAATCCGTCTCTTTTTTTGTACTATATTACGCATATTATCCAGAAAGTTTAGGAATTCAAAAAATCCGCGTCCCAAAGAGAAATGGTGGTAACTTTATGCCACAGACTGCTACGCTACACGCTCTAATTTCTCTATGGTTGCTTCCGTCAGAGTGCAATGTCAATTTATTCCACAGAGTACACCATCTACTCTGTGATTTATTCTACTTTTCTTATGTACATGTGATGTACATTATATACTTACGTGTATAAGAGTGAACAATTCTCTTACTTATATATTGTGGATAAAATAATAGAGTTGGTAATTTATTTTTCCAAATTGCCATTTATTTCCAAATGAACTTTTACACAGCACCATCTATCAAACTTTAAGCAAGCTCTCTGCCTACATAACTAATTATGAAGTTTCAAGATTATCCAATAGATGTCTAAATAAAAGAATCAATACAAAATTTTTAGTTTCATAATGATGTTATTATTTTAGATAAGTTTTAGTTTAATATAACTAAAATTTTAAATATTTTAAAAATTGAATGAATTGAACGTGATTTTACTTTCAATATGTGAGTAATGTACGACATAAAACTAAGTACACATCTGATAGCAATTACAATATAACCTCCTTTTTTATTTTTATTGATAAATTGGTGGAAATACTCCTACGATATATACCGAAAAAAGTAAAATAAAAGTGCAAATATGCCGGAACAAAGTAACGACTACCGGGTTGTTGTTTTCGGAGCCGGTGGAGTGGGAAAAAGTTCATTGGTTTTAAGATTTGTGAAGGGTACTTTTCGTGAGAGCTACATTCCTACCATCGAAGACACATATCGACAAGTAAGAAGGCACCTTGGAGGTTTATTTTACGTTAACACATTTTGTTATCAGTTATGTTTATACTCTGTTTTGCTACCTACTTGATGTATTTTATTTATTTTTGGCTTGATGTTTTCTTATTTGGTAAGTAATTCTTATTTATTTTGGCATTAATTATTTTACATCTGCATACATATTGACTAACTACTTGTTAACAGATACCTATATGATATAAAGCTGTTGATAAATTTTGACAAAGGATTTCTTAATATGAATATTATGTATCGGCAGTATAATTATTATTCTGTTTAGTTCTTGAATGAGATGACAGAATAAAACACAAATATACTATGGAGGACATTCATGCATCTCTCTTTTCAATATGAGTTTGTTTATTCCATTTATCCTATTAGCTCAACAAGCAGAATAGTTCATTAAAGAACCAGGATCTTGGTTGGGCTCCTAATGCAACACTAGACTCAACAAACACAATGTGAACATCAGATTTTTGGATACATCCATATGCAGGTTTTCAACAAATGGTGAGAAAGAACTGCAACTCTTCCAATATATGGAGTACCAGGGTATGTTGTATGGACAGGTCTAGATTGGGAACATACCATCCATAATATATCTGCAAAGGGGATAAACCCCATATTAATCTCCATCATATTGCCACTATTCCTCCTGCAGGATGTAAGCAATCAAATTAGGAAAAGGCAGTTTACTCCCTAGAAACACATGATTGTTCCTCCTACCTAAAATAATCATGTATCTTTTTGTCTCCAGCCCATTGCTAATAATAACTGACTTTGGATTTTTGTGATAGTGAATTTAATGATATTAATGTTGGTTTGCACTCTATTATTATCGAGATTATTATCCTTATTATTATCCTAACATGAGTCTCTGAATAATTAATTATCTATTCAACTTCTGCTTGTTCAACCAAAGACTCAGCAAGAACTCAAATGTTATATATGTATTTGTTCTGATAATATGTTGGTTTATCATGCATTGTATGTTATTGTTGAAAATTTTGATGTTCATACATATAGTGAAGGAACTAAAACTGATTATTCAAGGGTAGTTTAAAAATGGGACAAGGGTCTGTACTTAATAACATACTTTATCAAGAATTTCATGTAAATTCTTGCCAGTGGCTTCTCATCACCTTGTACAAGAAACCGCACATTCACCATGCAATTGCACTGACATAGGATGTGCCCAGCAGTTTCCTCTTCTAGATGACAGAATCTGCACCTGGCTTTGTCTATCAATCCCATTAGCTTTGGGTGTCTGTTAAGTCTACAGTGCCCTGTTAACATACCTACTACAGCTTTGTAAGTTTTCCTGTCTTTGCTCATTAGGTCTGCAGTAAAAGTTGGTGAATGTCATCTAATGAACTGTTTAACTTGTCCCTGTCTTGGTGAGATTACCCATAGATTACCCACCATTTTAGAGATTTATGTCCCACCCACTTCCTTGTGGCCACTTCACTATAAGTATGAACAGACCTTATTTGCTTTCTGTGTTTGCATGGTTTTGCTATATGAATGATCTGATTTAAATGAGCTTCAACTTGATTTTTGTGCTGGAAAGTAAATTTTGACTATCAATTGGTTAAGACTAATATATATTATAATACATTGCTTAACTTTAATCTCATTGTTATTAAAAATTGATTAAAACTTTGCAAATTCTATGTATAATACATTTTCCATTTTTTCAATTATTAGATTTGATCAAAGTAGCTAGGTTTTTAGTGTACATTTTCTTATTCTATTTTATATCCACATTATCTACAAATATAATATGTTTAGTTTAATACAAAAATTGAAAGAGCTCTTTTAATACCTGCTCTATGCTTTTCACCCTTAACTTTTTCCATCTATTTTCATTAATTTATAATTGTGTTTTAATTTTTTGTATCTTATAAATAATTCTTATAGGTTATAAGCTGTAACAAGAATATATGCACACTCCAAATAACAGATACAACTGGTTCTCATCAGTTTCCAGCGATGCAACGACTTTCTATTAGTAAAGGGCATGCATTTATACTCGTCTTTTCAGTCTGCAGTCGTCAAAGCTTAGAAGAATTACGGCCCATCTTTGATGTTATTAGGGAATTGAAAGGTCCCGATTTGAGTCAAATCCCAATAATGTTAACTGGTAATAAATGTGATGAGAGTGCTGAATTGAGAGAGGTACTTAATTCTAATGAATTGCTTAGTAATTTCTTATCTTATACAAGGTGTTTTTAAATTGATACAAACAAATTCAGAAGGTGCTTGAGTTTCTATTTTTTTTTCAGATTTAATTAAATATAGAGGCTTGGAACTTAGAGTGTCAACAATTATTTTACTAGTGGCTTTTAGAAAAAAATGGAAACTTAATTTTACTCAGTACCTTTTGGGGATGCGGAAATTTTGTCTTGAAAAGACCTAACATAATTTTATACTAGCAATCACTTCCTGAATTTCTTTGCATGTATTTAGAAACACCCTGTATTTTGTGAAATGTTGAAATAAAGTTTCAAATCAATTAATTTCTTTATTGCAAATTGTTAATTTGTAGTTTGATTGTTTTCTTAGGTGAGTACATCAGAAGGACAAGCGCAAGCGGCGGAATGGGGCGTCAGTTTTATGGAGACTTCAGCCAAAACTAATCACAATGTGAAACAATTGTTTCAAGAACTGCTTAATCTGGAAAAATCTCGTAATGTAAGTCTCCAAATAGGGGGCAAAGCAAACAGCAGGGTTGCCAAAGATAAGTGCGATCTCATGTAAAGATTCAACTGGATTTTAAGATAATTTCTATCCAATTTTTACCGATGATCTTTCATTCCTTAACTAAATTCTGTTTTGTATTGCGAAATGCTGTTTAAGAATTTAAATTGCTCAGCTTGTGTATTGATTCCCAAAAATATACGAGCAGCTCATAGGGTTATGAGGGTGTGCATGATTAAATTCAATAAAATTATTGTATTCAGTATTATTTCATTTTTTAAATGATATATTATAAAAATAGATGAAACTATATCACATATGGAATGTTTTTTTTAAATACTCATAATATTATATAAACAAACATTCTCGCAAACATTAAAAAAAATTCGTTTTCTAAGTGAACTGGAATTGGTGGTTTTACATACCTCCATTCTGCGGTGCATCGATTGTGATGCAATCTAGCGGTACTAGTATAAGGTAGACAAAGAGTAGCGACACGATAGATCGCATCACAATACGTTCCAAAGCAAGAGGAAGGTAAGTAAAACCGTCAATACATGAAATATATAAAATATGAACTGTATTTTGTTGATGCTCAAGAATGAAGAAAAATTGGTGTGGAAATAATGTATAATAGAAAAATAAAAGAAACTTCTCCAAGCTTTTGTTAAAAATCTTTATACAAAAATTATTTAATTTAAGTAATATTTATTTTATTCCCAGACTTGGAGAACCTTTTTCTTGAACAACATTTCGCAATTAATGTGCAATAATAATTAAGA
>CAJUYH010007400.1:0-17677 GCA_910591685.1 Galerucella tenella | reverse complement strand
CACCTGAGGTGCTCTCCACATTGAGTCGCCGTTGCAATTTATCTTGCTTTATTATTTTAAATAAAATATAGGTTACAAAATTGGCGCCCAGCCTAATTGTTACCCTACCTGTTACAAAGGCTCGCCTGCACATTCTGTAGTAGTAGTAGTAGTTCTGTGTGGCTTACAAGCTTCTGGATCACAGTACCTGTGTGATAAACAACTCCTGTTAAACTGAAAAGTTTCCTAAATAACGTTCCTGCAGTAAATCCGTAGTACCTACATCGACAGCTACATCATCTTTATCTTCAAACAACTGTATTATTGTGCTAAGTATTTTTGTTTTGTATTCGCTACTAACCTTTTTTTTTAAATATTAATATCAATACCGTAATTTTATACATTTTTTTACTCTGTTATTTTTATTTATTATACAGAAACTTTAAGTTCTTTTTTTTTAACAGATTAAAAGTTAGTTGACCTTTAGATTTGATTTTCTTGGCGCCCTAAAATTACTTTTTCTTTTTTTTTTCTAGTTTTGCTTAAGTAAATTCTTTTCTTTATATTAATAAGTTAACAAGGCCCTGCGAACTGGCTAAGCTTACCTCCAAATTTAATTGGTAAAGGCGCGTTCTCACGGGTCAAGTTTAGTTGACCAGCTTCAGTTGATCAACAAAAGTTGACCACGAATTGAATTAATTGTTGTTCACATATTTCAATAAAAACTGAATCACTTTGATTATGTATCTCTTGTATTTATAACACCTTTTAAGGCGCGTTCTCACGGGTAAGTTTAGTTGACCAGCTTTAGTTGATCAACAAAAGTTGACCACAAATTGAATTAATTGTTGTTCACATATTTCAATAAAAACTGAATCACTTTGATGATGTATCTCTTGTATTTGTAACACCTTTTAGAAATATATCCGCTCTTTTATACCAAAATAATTTTGGTATGTACAATTCATCTGATCCCATTCCACTTTTTATTGATTTACACATCAATGAATGTTCTTTTTTATACATGGTTCTGATAATCTTGATTTTGTTTTTCAAACCAGCAATGGTAAGACCAGAAATTTCCATTTCTTTCACAACACAACCCAAAGCATTTTCTCGTGCATCTCTATTTCTATATTTATCCGATTGGTGGTTCCAGAAACAATGATACTTATGATATGATTCCAAAAATTGTATCATAACATTTTCAGACCACTTGAGAATCATTCTTCTGGTATTTTCATACTTTCAGTAAAATTTTATTTCACAAATAAAAGACAAACACACACACCACGACCAGTTGCAAGAGTACTACACATTCAACAAATGTTGACTGTCTAGTTCACACGTTTCAAGACAAGTTTCAACTTGAAAACAATTCGTGATGACACATCACTTGAACGATAAAAGTTTGACTGGGTCAAACTTTTGTTGATCAATTATTATTATAAAGTTGATCAACTTTATTGAAAGATAGGTTCTCATTGCAGTTTTCATTCAACTTTTGTTGATCAACTAAACTTGACCCGTGAGAACGCGCCTTTAGTTAGGCAAGCAAGAGCCTGCATTATTCACTTTCAATTTTTTTTTCGTCATCCAACATAATAATTTCATCTGCGAAATTGAGCAACTCCTGTTCCATTGGTGATCAATTTAACAACTTTGATTTCAACTTGTCCGTCAGACGAAGGGGTAAACGATTTTCGTAGTGCGTTTGGGGATTATTTTCAATGTTTGTCCTAAATTTGCCCAATAGTGGAAAAAATTGTATATACACCATGGTGGTGAAGACATTTATAAGCCTCGCACCTCGCACCATAATCTTGGTGCTCGGTCGATAATAATAGTCTTCACCACCTTGGTCTATGATGTACTATTGTATAACACTCTGCTGTCCAATACAACACATACTATCATCAACCCAACTTGCACTTGAAAAGTAGGCGAAATCATTGTGAATTTGCAAAATATCCAAAAAAAACTTGTGCCAAAATGTATTTTGCATAAGATTCGACTTTCTCGAACATCATTCCCATTTACAATATATTTCGATTGATATAATCAATCAATGAAACATCATTTTAGTATTTTAATTGGAAATTCATTTCTGCCTTTGACACTGACGCTAATTTACATAAAATCTCCAGAATGAATAACCTATGTGAATAGCAACCGATGATTAAAAATAATCCCTCGATCCGGATTGTTTAGAAACAAATTAATGCCTATGAATGAAAAATTAGTTGCTCGCCATTCAAATATCCACTGTTATATAGACCTCACATTTTGGGAATGTTCTTTCATAATTGTTAATAATTTAATTTTTTGCGAGTTGTTTTTGTTGTTGAAGTATCACAAACTATTTGAGTATATTTGTAGTTTCAAAGATCTGGCACTAGTCCGCGTAACAAAAAATCTACTACTACATAATACTACATAATGGCCACTAACTATTTTCCCAAATTCTCAATGAATTCCGCTGGAACTTGCTTCGCAGTTTGCCAGCACAATGCAGAGCACTTAGAGTCCTTTACGCTGAAATATCTTCCAGTTTTGCTCGCACCAAAAATTGTGGACCTAAACTTAGTAGGAAATAATAACATGATAAAAGTAGATTGAAAAAAAGATAGAACGTGTCACGGGACACACGGTGGGACTTTTAGTTCCTTTTAAGCAAAAATTATGTAATACATCTGACGTTATAGATAAACAATTCGCATATTCCTCGGTGGTCGAGTAGTAAGCAAACCAGACTCTCACGCGGTAAACCCGAGTTCAATTCCCCGTGAAGAAATTATTTTTTATTGTTAATTTTACTTTTAAATAATTATTCTGCTTGATATTAATAACGTCAACAGGTTGACGTTTGACATATTTAGCAGAATATTCATTATTACAGATGATGGTACGGTACCCTTCATGAGGGAGTCCGACTGGCAACATCTACTTATAACAGCATCGTATATTTAAAAAGGAAACCGTAGCATTATACAAATTGGAGAACTGTACGTTTACCACAAAAAAATTAGTGGAAACATAAAATTGAATTGTTAAATTTTTAATTTGAAGTTATAGTACAGTTTATAGAAATTTTTATTTTCTAGATTTTTCCCTAAGTGGGTCGTAGAAAAAATATGCTGTTCGACTCGTGTGGATTGTCCATATCGCACTTGAACGATTGAGCACTCCGCCTACGGCGTCGTGTAAGTGATTTACTTACCGTTCAGACGTCGGTGAGTAAATTTCTTACCGACGTCTCACCCCTACATACATTGAAGTGGTCCTAAATAATATATTACTTCATTCATTACACAAAAGAAACAACAAAAATAAGAAGATTTATATTTTTTTAATGAACAGAACCGAATAGAACAATATAAAAAGTAATAAATAAAAACAATTTCACGAAAATGCAAACTATATTTTCAACTGATCGAGAAGTATAAACGTCAGTCTTGACTTTTCGTCCGTTTCGAAGAAATTTGAATTATTTTATTCGAAATTCATTTCAATACGATCGCGCAAAAAATGGTATAAGCATTTCGAACGTTAAGGGTAATACCGGTCTCCAGCAAACATTTCTGTCGATCGGTAAACAACCCTTACCGTTCTTGATACTTAATATACTATTTCGACGTCTGAACGGTAAGTAAATCACTTACCGACATGTTAAACTTAGACACCAGTAAACACAACCTACCGTCCTGACAACCGATGATGTAAAATTGTAAATGAACAAAAAAGATCAATCGCGCAAAAAAATTATGGAAATGATAGTAAAAATGTATCCGAACAAAATCAAGTAGATCACCAGCACTGCCAATAACAGCTTTGCATAGAATTTTTAGGTAGTATCGGTGGTTCAGTGGTAGAATGCTCGCCTGCCACGCGGGCGGCTCGGGTTCGATTCCCGGCCGAAGCATATGAATCGCTGCTTCGTAAACGAGAGAGAGAGAGACTCAGGAGAGAGCACACGCACGCAAGCAAGGCACATAATGAAGCAACGTAACATAACGTAACGTAACGGCCAGATCTTTTGCGCCGCGACCCCCGGTCGCTCAAACCTAACCTGACGTAAAGAACTTAAGTTCCAAAAATTTGTTCAACCCTCAATTATTCAAAATTTGTATATCGATGATGGAATATGTAAGGAAAATATTTCTGTAAAAGTTGGGATTTTTAAATTTTGATGATTAAATAATATTGCAAAAGTTCAAATTGACTATATATATACAGTCACAGACAAAAATATTGTATATTCAATTTAAGTGTTTTCTTCAACAGATTTTGTGTTTTTAATGCTAATATTCGCGAGCATGCAGTGGTCCAGTACCTTGGAGCTGAAGGTTCAATGGTACGTCCACAGTACACAAGGCGTCCTGTCAATACCATTGAACTAAACTGTCAATTAATAATATTGACGTTATCCAACACATTATTTCCATTATATTTTCATCTCTATAATCGTTCTCATTATCACATAACTTTCTCTTTTCTCAATTTTTGATTGGAGACTCCAGCTTCCTCAACCATATAATTTTTTTTCTAAATTTCGAGGTCGTATAACTTTTGTTTTTTTGAGGCCCAATTATAATAATACTAAAATGAAAACATCAAAAACAATCTCTTATTTTAATCAAATGTTAAATAAATTTTCATCAAACGTAAATTCTTTGATCTAACTGCTTTTAGTAAATACAGAGAAATGTTTCTCTGTCTCTAAAGCGAGGTTTTTATTGGATGAAGCTCGTATTATCATCCTAATGAAATTTTTGAAAATTCCTTCGCGTGTAAAATTACATAAAAGTTAAGGGAAATGTCGAATGTTAATAATTGTACGTGTAATATGAACAGCCATTATTATATTTCAATGCGACCTTATTGTATTTTCATGCAGAGTGAGAATTGAGTATGGAAACGGTAAACACGATTTTTGTACATTCGTTTGGGCGAAGGTTTTGTGATGCTGCCGATATTATGGTGATATTAACATTACTTCCTTTTTTTGGGAAAAATAATGAACTTAGTTATTTCATATGGTTTTCCTTACTATATTTTCTGCCTCACGAAATCCTTAAGAAATGCTGAATATTTCTTATATAGTCGAAAGCGTGCGGGCTCAAAGGTGTTCAACCAGATGTATCAAATCTGGAGACACAGAGGTTACCTAAATGTGAGATTACAAATATACCCGGAGAAAATAAAAATGGTTGATGTTTCCTGCACACTGGTTGACGAATTTCCACTTTTTCATTCATTCTTGAAATAATCTATCAAATTGAGTACCATTTTTTTGCTTGAGGATGCAAAAAACCGGAAAATTGCTTCTTATTATCCATATTGTCACTTTGAATTATCGAAGTGACATTACTGACATTTAAATAAAAACTTCGCTGGTTTAAGACTTTTTAGAATCGCTGGAAACTGAATAAATATCCTTTTTCCTCTCATCAAAATTGCGTAAGTCTGTCTTATTCATCTTACGGATTTCATTTGGAAGTTATGATTAAACGCAATGAAAGAAAACAAAAACAGTGAGTACCTATGTCTTTGTTGAATCGTACCTAAATGCCATAATTTCGGAGTTATATCCATATTTATATCATCCGTACCTGAAATACGTTTGGATGGCTATGATTGAAAAAACTTGTTCCATTAGAATGATCTTCAATTATTTATACCCTAATAAATAGTATTTTTCTACTACCGTGCGCTTTAACCCACTTTCCCGCACGCATTTTAGCTTTGAAAGTGTCACTTTCCCGCACTAGTGCGGGAAAGTAAAATTATGCAAATTTTGACCTTATTGGATAGTTTTTTACTTCGGAAGTTATAACTATTCTTACACCAGGTGAATAAATAGTCCATCAAATAAAATCAACATGTTTTCCAGGTTTTTGTTGCATTTTTAATTTTCTGAAAATAAGAAGTAATGAAAATATTTTGATATAACCTTGTAAATTCTTTAAAGTAGTGTCACAAAACAACTATCAAACCACCCGGGTTTGATATATGAAAAATATATCAAATAAAATTATTTCATCTACCTACAAATGACTTAAAATTGTTGCCGTCACCCTCATCGTCATCTTTATGTGACCTGCAAACGATGCCATCCTCATCAACGTCATTCACTCACCAGTTAACACCAAATAACTCCACTGGACCGGCAATTTTAAGTAATTCACAGAATGCAACAAATTGTGTTTCTAATATTAATATTTATAATAATAATTGATAATAATAATAATAATAATAGTTTTTGGTCTTAGTTTTTTATATGTATGTTAAAATAAAATAAATTTTGAAAAATGGGTTGATATACTTTTTTGTATATACGGTCGTAGAAAAAATAATGTTCCTAACTCATGCGTAAAGTGTCTTTCCCGCCCTTGACCGCTTGCCCGAACTCCGCTTCGCGTCGTTCGGTTCAACTGCAGTCGCGTGCGGGAAAGTATCACTTTCCGCACTAGTTAGGAAAATAACTATTTAAGTATTAAGAACGGTGAGGGTTGTTTACCGGTAGACAAAATTGGAGGCTTCGCTACGCTCAGCCTCCAAGCATTGCTAGAGACCGATATTACCCTTAACGTTCGAGATGCTTATACCATTTTTTGCGCGATAGTATTGAAATAAATTTCGAATAAAATAATTTTAATTTCTTCGAAATGATCAAATTGTCAAAAGTGACATTTATACTTCTCGATCAGTTCAAAATATAATTTGCATTTTGATGAAATTGTTTTCATTCTATTTATTACTTTTTAAATTGTTCTGTTCGGTTCTGTTCATTGAAAAATATATAAATATTCTTATTTTTTTTGTTCGTATTGTGTAATGAATGAAGTAATATATTATTCATGGCCACTTAAATGTATGTAAGGCTAAGACGTCGGTGAGTGATTTACTTACCGACGTCTGAACGGTAAGTGAATCACTTACCGACGTGTTAGACTTAGAAACCAGTAAACACAACCTACCGTCCTGACAACCGATGCTGTAAATAAACAAAAAAAACGATCGCGCAAAAAATATCATAACAATATCTACTGTCAGTGAATTGATGGAAAGTTTAAAGAAGCTGGTGCAGTGGAATATTTATCCAAATCACAGCGACTGAAGACAAATCTTTAAATGTTTGCTTCATGTCAGAGGTATATCCAAATTTGAGTAGTGGAAAAATTAGGAATTTCAGTAAACATACAGTAAAGGCAGATGCTCAAAATGCTGTTCAATACAAGACTCCATGCGATTTTCAAAACTTTGGAGCATCGCTGACTGTTTACTCCTTCTTATCTCTGTTGTAATCATATCTGCTAATACCTGAATATTGGCTGGTTTTATTTTAGAAACCAAGCTTTCCAAGTGACCTCACAAAAAAGTATAAAGGATTCAACTCGTGTGATCGCGGGAGCCGTTCGATAAAACCACGTCTTCCAATCCATCTTTTGGGAAACACATTATTTGGGTATTGCCTCACCACAAGTACATAGGAAGCACACACACACACTTCCACCACTTCCCCCCATCTTATCCGATGGGTCTCATTTGTTTGGGGCTTTTGGGCATCCTTTGTAGTTTGCCGGGTGTTCTCCCCGGCAGTTTGCGCAGGTGGCCGGCTTGGTCTTCGGTCGTGTGCAGTCGTTGGATCAGTGTGGTCCTCCGCACTTCACGCATTCCGTGTTTACGTTACACGTCGTCTGCGCGTGGTGGAAACCTTGGCAGTTGTAGCACTGCGTTGGCCCTTTTCCTCTTCTTTGTTCTTCTCACTTGATCCTCACGTTCTGGATGTGTTGGATTTTCCGGATTTTCTCTTTTTTTAAGGCTCCAGCTCCACCAGGTAGATGGGTAGCGGTCTTCTCTCTCCAAATCTGGAATGTAGTTGGGTTAGTCGTTTTATACTTACCCCTTGTCTCTCGATTTCTTCCTTGATTTCCTTGGTGTCCTCACTGTGCGTTAGTCCTCAAATGACGATCCTTGCCATCCTGTCTTCTTGTGGCATATACGTATACCACTCCATTTCTTTTCTCTTTTCTCTCAGGTACCTTGTGAAGTTCCTGTAGTCCTCTGGTCCGTCGCAGGGTATTTTCACTCCAAGTCTTTCCCGGATTATTATGAGCCTTGTATTTATGTTTCGTCTTTCGATTTCTTTTCTTACGGAGCTCCAGTGGTGGATGCTACGCAGAATGACGGGTGGTGGTCGGTGCGTCGTCGTCTTCTTGTTTTCGCGGATGGCCTCGTCCATCGCTTCCTCGTTGGCTTTCCTCCGGGCGGCGGCTTAGTTTTTCTGTATGTTCCTGATGGATATCACTTCCGTGAAATCAATCTCCTATTCTTCACTGTCCTCATCTTCTTTTGGGGATTCTGTCCTCTGCGTCTTTCTGCGGACGCTTTCTGAGCGGCTTCGGCATCTCTTCTCCTTTTGCATCGCCTTTGCCATGTTCTCCATGGCTTTTCTTAGGCCTGTTATCTCCTCTTCCATGCGCTGGATGGTTTTCTTCATCTCTTCTGCGGCTTTTTTCACTTCTACTGCTTCTTTTTTGGCTTGGTCCCTTTCTTCTTGGAGTGTCTTCCTTATTTCCATGTCCCTCAGCATTTTCGTGACTTCTTCCGCTCCTTTTGTGTTTTCTCGCGCCACCATTTCTTCGTTCTTCATGGCTCTTGTTGCCTCGTTGTCCTCGCTGTCCGATGTTGTTTCCATTGTCCTCCTTGTTCTGTTGCTAGCTTGGCCGCTAGCACAGCTATCGTTCTTTTTTTAGGTGGCATCTTAATAGTTCCTGTCCTCCACAGGTCCTAAAACATACAAAACATCTATCAAATCCGGACTTAATAAATAAAAATATTTTTCAAGACTTTCATAAATAGAAAAAATAAAGTGTTGAGAAACACCATTTGCGTTTAAAACGCTGTTTTCGTTTTCTGATTAGCTTTTGCCGGTTCGGTTGATAAAAATCAACCTCCGTCCGATCGCTTTCTCAAGATCCGCTTTGCTTGCTTCTGAGTATTCAAGACACGTCCTTACTACTCGGCTGCTCGCTGTCAACAAAATTAGATAGTACTTTGGAACACCATCTTGTTGCAGCAAGATATTGTCGTTTGGGATATTGTTTTGGATGATGGAATTTGTGGATCAAAATGTTATTGAAAATACTCACTTGGATTTGGAAATAACCAAACCCACTCAGGTATAATACTATTTTCGATGAATCTAAATACGCCGGACCATTTAAGTTTTCCACAATGAAAAATCAACGGATTATTTTGTCGCCTACTATTCCAGCCCATACATTTAGTTTTTGTGGATATTGGGTGTGGGATTCACGCATTGTTTCCTACAATTATGCCGATTTACGTACCTATTAAATAAAGTTACCTCATCGCAAAACATATTGATTGTAACAATTTTCCTCATTATGCAAACTCTTGGCATCTATCGAAATCATCATCTGATCAACTCTTGAACTTGTCTTATTTTGTATGGATTAAAAACAGGACACAAACGCCGAAAGATTTATTTACAGTTGATGCAGTTCTTCTGCCCTATGATTTGGATAAATCTCTACTGAATTGAAATCCCAATTCAATATTTTTCAAATATATGATCCACCACTCTGTAAATCAATGTAATTGTTTGGTGCTAGTGGCCATAGTAACCGAGCACGTTAATTTCAATACTTCTGGGCCGAGATGAGAAGCTCATATTTTAATGGGCTCTAACCAGTACTCAGAAAGTGTTGGACTCATTCCAAGGGTAATGCCTACCAACCAAACCCACCTCAAACTCAACGATACTCCCATCTCGGAATTACTACCCAAGTAACACAATAAGCATCGAAGTAGATTTAAAATCGACTTTTGTGTCACACTTGAAGCTTATAGGCAATTAAAATTGTCCACTAGAGCTTCTACATGAAGCATTCATTACGTAGTCGCTGCCTAAAGGGAGCACGCGGTTTGGCCTTAAAGTAGATTTGAAAGCTTATTAGCAATGCAACCTGTAGGCCTAAATAGCCATAAATTGGCACCAGAAGAGCATTTTATTAGACTTGATTGCCAACATTGGCTGTCAGAGTGATATAAAGAAGCAGTCGTTTAGTTCAGATATGGCTTTCAACGCTTTGAATGATCATGCGCAGTTAAACATTTCTCGTGAGAATGTAATGAAGTTTTGTTTTCGATAAATATTAGATTGATATTGGAAGTTTATGCCAACAGTTATGTAAGTGTTCACAAAAACAAACATCGTCATTTGTAATGGCAGATCTTTCCTTCAATATAAATTATGACAATTATTATTGTTTTGGAAAGTGGAAAATATAATTGTGAACCATTAGAAATCTCTGCAAACCTCACTTTTCTGTGAAATGTGAATTAAATATTTCCTGAAAACAGAAATTAAAATAAATTGAATCGTATTTTTAGTTGGATTGATTGATTGATGATATTATATGTGATGGAACAAATAATGTTCTGAACCAGATTATTTGCATATTCTATATATAAAAATAGTATCATATACCTATCAATATATAAATATGAAAACTATGGCAACATTGCTCATTATCGTGAGCAAACGGTCCGGCCATGTCTTCATTGTATTTAATAAGCATTTTTCTATGCCAATACCAAGCTTTATGGAATCAAAAGCTAGATAGCTGTTTGTATAGCTTTGTGGAAGCTTTCACAATTATAAAGTTGAAGAAAAAGGAGACTATTGTGAGGTTATGTTTTGAGTAATAGATTGTTTTACATGGTTTTACAGGTCATATTTTATAATTATTTCGTATAAAAAATAAACACCTTTAAAGTTATTGATACATTAAAAAGTGGAAAGAAAATTTTGTGTGTTGCTCCTGAGGCATGGGATGGGAACAACAGCAACAACAAATTTTCCACAAGGACGTAGTGATATTAACCGATTAAGAAAGAGTCCCACGATAAGGTTAATAGAAAGACGTGGTCCAAGAACCAGGAAGGTGATCTTCTGTGTCTAGTTATTTCGTTGTAACTTTTAGCTGCGCTACTACTTTTATGTTCACGTGCAAATTTCCGTAGTTTTGTAATTTTCCATTCATTTTTATTCCAATCTTTTTCTCCATGTTCTATAATGATTTCTGGAAAATCATGAAACCTTTCAACTGAATTGAGATTCACAATCACATTAAGGTTAGCAATACTGTGGTTTTTCTGGAATTAATTTCCATTTAAAGTCCAAATTAATTCCAATCCAAAACATTATAGTATTGCTTATAAATGGCACTAATTGAAGCACTTGAAGGCATTCCATGACCACACTAAATTCCAATCATTCTAATTCTAATCATTTTTTTGGCATTTTTCGAAGTCATTATCTCCATTTTTTGGCTACTTTTCATGACTTACTAGCAATCATTGCTACTTGGTTGCAAAACAAGATAAGACGTCTTTTGAGGAAGGCTGAAATTATTCTATAAAATAATGCTTAGAATATGCTAAACTTTATCATTTTTTCTGAATTATATGCTTCGATCCAGCATTATTTGCTTGGTAGAATGAAATGTGTTACTTGGGTACCTTAGTATACTTCAAGACGGGCGGCGGTCTCTTTCACACTCTCCATCTTCTTCCTTCTGTCACTCCTACCTCTCATGCTCTCCACTATACCACTCACCTCCATCTATACCTCCTAGCCACTCAACATTATCTCCACCATGTTTTTCCAATACACCGCCTACCCTAGTTTCTTCTCCAACTTCTTCAGCACTTCCTCGTTCTTCCAGCATCTGAACACATGTCCCACATTACACAAACGTCGAAGGATTATTATTATTATGTCGAGTCAAGCACTAAGTTCTTATGTAATGTCATAAACTGTTATGGGAATCTCTAGAAAAACTTGAGAGAATAACACCAGGACACACTGAAACAGAACGGATTGAGGCAGCAGTTGAACTAGCAAAGAGAGACTTTTTTGTGGCTTGGAACCCATTAACAATATAAACATCAGGTGAATTCATAAGCAGATGTTTCCACTGGAGGAAAAAACTTCAGAACACATTCTAAGCTAGTGTGACTGCCTGGATAATGTGCGATTTCTTGTACTACGTGAAGGAACTACATAAAAAGAGTTGAGATAAGGAGTGTAATCCGAATTAAGAGATCCTAAATATATCTGGGGAGGTTGTAGTGGAATAGGCGAAATAACCACCCTATTTTTAAAAAATCTATATCATCTGAGCTATCATAACCAAAACTTCTGATTCATTGTTACCGATATAAGTGATTATTTCCAGAATAAGCCAATCAGCTACGCTAAAAAACTGGGTGTGTTTGGTGAATTATTAATAAATGTAAGCCAAAGTGGATCACTGCCTTTTGGAACTTATAAACCATTTCTTTGGTGTAATCTTATAATTTATATTGTCTCTTCTAACAATAACACTACTTATTCTCGTTTATTTTGTTGATATACAACAGTATAATTAAGGCGTTACTTATAAACAAACATTAGACAAATTCTAGTTATTTGCTTCCTATTTTTGTACAAATACTACAGTATAAAATTAGAAATAATTGAATAAGTGACATAAATTGGATATTCATAAATAAGCGGTGGTAAAATATGAGTATTGATTTATAGGAATACGTTGCTCGAGGTTAAATTGAGCTGTTGATACCAATAAAAGAGCTATTGAGCAGTTATACAATCCAAATTCCGAAAATAACTACCTAAAAATAGTTTATATATTGGTGGTAATTTTTATAATAACAAATTGAAACCAAACTGGGTACGCTGATAATAACAACAATCCATGTAATTGAAACGTTCTATTAGATTTATATGCACGTCATGTGCATGATACGTAAATAACAAACATACGTATATCATTTGTGTATTGAATATCTCTAATTTAACGTCCAACTAATAAAATTATTCGTACCTAACACACATTGTTACGGACTTTGTTTGAGGCACGTTGTATCGAACTGAATTATACAAAAGCATCGGACATTGATGACGAGATAAGGATGATAATAATAATAATATTGATAATGCTGTATTAATCCTTTCTGATCGCAAAAATAATATAGAATATGTCCATGTATTTATAGTTATATTCATGAAGCGTACAGTACACAAGCAAAAATATTGTATAAATAAACAATATATTGAGTTTTGTAAAAAGAACAACTCGTGAATTCACCAGCATGAATTCTATCAAATTTCATTACATTTCGATAGTTAGGTCTCATCTTGAATGTTGCTCATCTGTTTGGTCTTCACTACTCAACTCACAAAGAGGATTGAACAAGTTCAAAAAAAAACATTTTTTCGCTATACCGGGTGTCCCAAGTTTTCATATATAGGCAATATTTCGCTTATTTGACAAAATAATAGAGTACACGCATATTTCATATTTTGCTTGGATATTAATTTATAATAGTAAATATGATATCAAAAATTACTAATAATAAGAAATATACCAGTTTCCATTGGAAATTACTCCCAAATTTTGAAATAAAATTCAAATTTCAATGCACTTTCCGACCACAACCCGAGGATTTCCGAACGCTACCGATGATACGTGTGATGTCATATCTCTTGTGTTTACGTGACGATTCTTTCATATTTTGTGATTAAAGATATGGCTAGCGAAGGCTTTGTGAAAGCACAAACTGATAAGTTGCCCAAAGTAGACTCATTTATGCTGCTTGAATTTATGAAGTCAAACAGCTGCTTTAGTGCAGAGAAAATAAGAGGAGTTAAAGCATTATCGTAAGTACGATTCAAACTATGTTCTATTTATATAATATATACCAACCATATTTCGATGTGTGGTCGTAAGAAAATAATGTTTTTATGGTTGATTCCTAGACATATAGGTACATTTCCTCAAACTATTTGAGAATAAAAATTACCAGCATAGAAGTAGGTACTTACATTAAAATGGTCTTCACAAACAAAAGTAGTGTACTCCACTCCACTCCACTCTTAAGTGTATTTTTGCTTGCACTACCAGGTAAAGTAACAAATATTTTGTCTGGAGTTTCAATAGACGTCGATTTACACACTGGAACAATGCAATGTTTGGAATACAAAGTTTTTTTTCGGCTTTATCAATTTTTAAAGCTCTCAGAAACAAATTAGGTCACAAGAACTCAGAGCAAAATACACGAATAAGAACGTAAACAAATGACGTCACACCATGAGGCAGTCATCTTTATGACGTAAAGCGCTTTTTGGTGGACTTTCAAATTTTATGACTTTTAAAGTCGTATTGAAAGTAAAGTTTATATTTTTTTGAAAAAATATGATGGCCATGTCGCACGAGGACGAAGTGCGATATGGACAATACACATGAGTCAAACAGCATATTTTTTCTACGACCCACTTAAAAAAAAATTTAGAAAATAAAAATTTCTATAAACTGTAATAGAACTTCAAATTAAAAATTTGACAATTCAATTTTATGTTTCCACTAATTTTGTTGTGGTAAACGTACAGTTCTTGAATGTCCAATTTGTATATTGCTACGGTTCCCCTTTTTTATACGATGCTGTTATAAGTAGATGTTGCCAGTCGGACTTCCTCATGAAGGGTACCGTACCATTATCTATAATAATGAATATTCTGCTAAATATTACAAACGTCAACCTGTTCTCGTTATTAATATCAAGCAGAATAATTATTTGAAAATAAAATAAACAATGGAAAAAAACATCTTCACGGGGAATTGAACCCGGGTCTACCGCGTGGGAGTCTGGTTTGCTTACTACTTGACCACCGAGATATATGCAAATTGTTTATCCATAACATCAAATGTATTACATAAATTTTGTTTAAAAGGAACTAAAGTTCCTACCGTGTTCCGCGACACGTTCTACCTTTTTTTATTTATTAATTATCTTGTCAAATAAGCGAGATATTGCCTGTATGCGGAAGCTTGGGACGCCCGGTATAGCATTTAAGGATAACAATTCATGACAGCATCAATTGAGCATCTCTTCTCTCGAGAGTCGCAGAAAACAGAAAGACCTTTAACTGCTATTTAACATCTTGAATGGTATTTGAAACTGTCCACAGCTTCTAAATAAGATCGGTCTGTCTGTGCCACCTCGCTCAACTAGGCAGGTGAGGAGATTTAATGTGCCTTTCCATCGATACAATTATTCTTTCCTCTCGTTTTTGCCGAGAGCCATGAGACTAGCTAATGGACGAGTTCTATACAAGGAAATTTCTACCAACATAACGAACAAAAAAATACTGAAAAAGGTCAGTTGCATGATAAAGTGGTTTTTCCGGTCAATTTTCAGCTTTTCATATATGTTTTGTACCCAACAAGTTTGAAAGTCTCTTTAGTTTGGGGTATTTTGCATCTTACAGTTGACGAAAAATCACTACATAATCCATGTATAATTGTAAACCAAAAAGATAGGCCGAAGATTATTTGATAACTCTTCTCGAGGATATTCGCAATAATAAAAGTAGATCAAAGTCTCATAAACCACAAACAAAGGTAGAATGGAAATTAATATCGAATATACCAGAAACAAAAACAAAAAATGCTGAACAGTGAACAATACCCTTATGATACGTATATGTGTTGACAGCTGTCATTAGTTTTTCGTCAACTGTAAGATGTGAAATACCCCAAACTTGATGGACCTGTAAACTTTTCGGGTACAGCATGGATGGTAAAGGGAATCAAAACATATGAGAAAAACTAAAGATCGGAAAAAGCACTTTCTTATGCGTCTAACCTTTTTTCAGTATTTTTTTCGTTCGTTTTGTTGGCAGCAATTCCCTTGTATAGAACTAGATTTCCAGTAACTCTATTAATCAGTTTGAGAACCACCTGACTCAGCTAGACATTTTAACGTAAGAGATGTAATTGTCTTAGTTTTTATTTTGTACATTATATTAGCAAGGATTATGCTGCACATGCGAACTTTTGAAACTTTTCTTGTCTTTTTATTATTGTGTATTTATTCATTTTTATCATTGTATTGTATTTTTATTACTGTATTTTATAATGTAATTGTATATTGTATTTGTGGTTTGATCTACTATGAAAAAAAAATTTCATATTCACCTTCTATATGTAAAATGAATAAATAAATGAATAAATGAGAAACAAAAAACAGGGCATAATAATTAAAATGTTGAATGAAAAACCTAAATATCATATATTCAAGCACACGTCAATGCTGTAGAAACATCAACTGATAATATTTTTTTTATTGGTGAACCATTTTACCTATTTAAAGCACGCCTCAGCGTGTTTAAATCGAACTTTAAAACAACTCGAGAAACGAAGTCTAAATCTATGGTCTAAATCATGTCTAAATGACAATTTTTTTATTATTGATCTGACAGAAGCAGTTTGTAACGTCAAAACTTTTATTCGAACAATATTTAACAATATCAAATTTATAAATTAAAATGGAAAGTGCCGTTGGTATTGTTTGAAATATTAATATTTCGATTTTTCAAATCTTAGGAAATGGTATTTAAATTAATACTATTGACATTCACAGAACTCAATAAGGTTGAACTTCCATCAAAATACAAATTAGTTTAGGTTTCTCTCATTTCCATGACAACGCAAGGTATACATCATATACGTCACGAATTCAACCTTTTGACATTTAGTTCTTATTTCCATCTATGATTTCCATTTTTTGTTGTTGTAGTAGTTATAGACCTGTATTTATAATTTCATAGTGCACACCAATAAAAAAAATAGCGTGAAGTATTCGTCGATAACTGGTCTTTAAGACACCTGCTCTATTTCGAGCACTCCGGCGTGTTTTAAAGACCTTAATATCCACTCATACTTTAATAAACTATTATTTACTATTTGCTTTTCTTATATAATCCTATAGCTTTTTCAAAATTTGTATTCTATACATTCGGCTCTGGTAGTCAGAATTTTACTTGAGCTTAACCAATAACCATTTTTCGTATCAAGTCAATTATGGTTTATTTTTGCTACATTGTACATTGAATGGACCGATCACATGTTTCTGCAGATACATGCTTTCCTTCGCCGTATCTCTGTATCTGTATCTGTAGAGTAGGGAGGGTGAGTGTCGGCTCACAGTACTTAGGCAACATGTGACCCATCGCACATCCTCTCGAGAAGTTGTCCTCCTAGGTCATCGTCCATCATGTCTTTCCCAGGAAGGTGGACAGGTCACTAGGAGACATTTCCTTTATATCGGCAGGTGTAGGCCAAGACTCACCGAACACACACTCTTTTATCGACGATAACTCCGGACACTCGCATAAGACATACCTAACAGTTTTATCTTCCTCTTCACACATCCTGCATAGAGGTGTGTCCACTAGCCCCATTGTATGGAGGTGCTTCCTTAGTTGACAGTGGCCAGTCAGAAATCCCACTGTTAAACGTAGGTTTTTCCTGGTCATCGCCAAATATTTCTTCGGCGCCAGCTTGCCACGGTCGCCCATGGTGATCCTGGCAAGACTGAATCCTTTGATTCCATCCCATCTCTTAAGGGATTGAGCATGGGTGTCACGTTTGACTAGTTCCGCAATTGTCGAAGTCGTTAGGCCGTAGGTGTCACTGTCCTCCGCCGTATAGCGGAGTTTAAATACAAGTTTTTCAATTAATATGATTTATTTTCATTGACTGAAATAATAAAAAAAGAAAAAATTGGAGCTTTCTCTTGTCTATGTAATATGGTTATAAAT
>CAJUYH010007399.1:0-17678 GCA_910591685.1 Galerucella tenella | reverse complement strand
TAATTAGGGTTTATTACTCCTCGTACTTTTTGTACATACTATAGAAATGAAGGAAATGAAAATCCAATATAGGTACTATGGATCTGAGAAATAAAACTATAAAGAAAGAACCAGAAACGTTCCAGCAGAAAAAACGGAAAGGAACACCCAACCATATTCCCTTTTCTTATTTTTTGGGAATCACACCACAATATTATGTTTTTATATTTTTATCACGACGTTTCGGTAGCGTTCCAGCTACCGTTGTCAAGATTAATAATTAGTTTTCAAACAAAAGAATAAGTAATGCCACGAGGAATATACAAAAGATATTTATACAACCATATATACCTAGGAGTACTAATTAACTATAAATGAGATCTTAAACTGGCGGACGTATTGGAGATGCAAACAGGGGAAGAATGGAAAACAATGACATTTATGGGCTAATAATTGATGTAATCTGTTAAGGGGAATCTATCGGCAGCGATTTGACAAAATATCGAAGTATTTTTGGCAAAGAATTTTGAAGTAATGGATGTATTGAAAATTAAGAAAAAAATATATCATGTAGATTAATGTTGAACTTAGAGTTCTCATTGAATAAAAACTTTGAAATGCTAACCAAATTTTGTTGAAAAAAATATGAAAAATACACATACCAAGCAAAGTTTAAGCCCTTGTAAAGAATTAAATATGGATTGAATGGAAAAACTAATTTATAAGGGGTCTAATTTGAAGCTTTATGAATACTATATAAAAATCTCAGAATCCTCAAATTACTTATGACCGTACAATTCCTTATTGAAATTCGGTTGCTACCACTAAAATATCGGATAAAAATCCATCTCTCGCTTTTCTATCCTTCTATGACTGACATTGTCTCTCTGCTTCGGTAGTCGCGTGCCGTTCCATTGTTGATACAACGCTCGCCGGTCTCGGCGGTCTCCCAGTTCAGTACTGACGAAGCTTATAGAGTAGCACGTGATCCAAAATCCGCTTGGACCGCTTGGCTACCTACATGTTGCGGAGCTTTCATATTTCTAATAAAATTTTCGTTATGTGAACTTAAACGTGAGGACGTAGGGAAACAAAAAAATATACAAAGCATAATTGTGCAAGGTCGAATTTGGTAGATGTCCCTTAAGAAAGGTGGTAGTGGCCAGGCCATATGAAACAAACGGAGTCAACAAGGGACTTGAAGGAGGTCGTATGGAAATTAACAGAAGGAAAGAAAAATAGAGGAAAGCCGAGGTGAAAGTGGAAGGAAGCAGTAATAGAAAATGCTGCTGAAGAGGAAATAGCGAATTGGAAAGATGTAGCATGAGACCAAAACAAGTGGTAGATAATTACAAGAATATAGGCATAAGGACCTTAAATGATAAACTATCAATCAATAATTGAAATAGTATACTATTGGCCGAATTCAAATTGTCTTATGCCACTATTTGCCAATTGGCCGCGGCCGTCGGCATTTGCTAATAAGCCAGCCAATGAAAATCGCTGAAGTTTCGGTCTCCTTCAAAGAAAGCCAATGAGAACGGAGATTGGGGACGTACCAACCACTGACCTTTCGCGGCTTAAGGTGAGATTCAGCGTTTGCCAGTTAGCACGTGCTTCAAAATGGATTGGACTAACGAGAAAGTAATTAATTTATTAAATATATATCCGAATCGTCCTTATCTGTGAGCATTATGCGACTAAACTAAATCAATGCCAACACATATGTAGACGTTTTATAGTCGCTGGCTTTGCCAACGGCAATTCGCAGCATACTGTGGGCGCGCCTTTAGAGATGGAAGGTAGTCTAGGGACCAACACAAATATATCTACCACAAATAGACGTATGTCGTATATTGTTATTATTCTCTGATTATTAATGGTAAATTAACTGAGTATAATTTGCAATTATATAATTTTAAATTGCGATTAAAAACTGGTTCATATATTGATATAATTTATAACGAGTGATTTTAATAAATAACTCGATAGTACATTGTAGCAAATCCACTTTAACTCTCTGAATTGCTCAGACTTATTTAATCTTCATCCCGACAACCGTAATGCATGGGCTTCTCTCACACCCTATATTACCTTAAGCGACAATGACCTAAGAATGACTAATACCAACAATATAAATAATGTTTACACGACTTGCTTGTAGTTCTGAGGGATATAAAAAGTTTTTAGCAGTTTGAAATGTCACATACAAACTATTAAAACCGTGACTTATGTTCAACTTCGGTAATGGTTATAGCTGCTTCTTTGACTTCTCTGTCTACTTTAAATATATTAGGAAGATATGACCATCAAATATATTCAATTACCATTTTATTATTGCTCATAATTTTTGTACTCGACTACATACAAGTAAAAGTACACTTAATTACAGTTTTCTGTAAAATTGTCGTATTCAGTCAAGCGTGTTACTAATAGATAGCGGAGATAGATTTCATACTATTATAAAACATTACAAAGATATGGAAAAATATTTTTTTTAAAATAATAACCGTTCAACTAGGAAGAAGCAACTACTTCTTGGGCTATATACCTCGGCAGACATTGAATTACTCGTCTGAGTTAACCGGGGTTGGTATATCTAAGATATAACCATTCTGGTATTCAATTGGAAAAAAAAACATCACTTGCCGACTGGTTTCGGCGTATATTAAAGAATATCTACCTTATACTGATGAGGTGCAAATACTGGTCTGCAAATAATGTCCCTTCTAAATGCAAACCAGAATGGATAGTTATATCTTGTAGATATATCAACCCTGTTCAACTTAGAACAGAAAGGCAATGTCTGTCGGGGCATATAGCCTAAGAAGTGCTTGTTTTTTCTCGGTTAAAGAGTCATGGTTTTCTGATAGCTAGAAGTTATACAGTGTGGAAACCACTTATGGAATAAAATTTTGTATGTCATTATTTTAGAAAACTATGAGAAATGCTGAGACACGTCAACTTTTGGATTGAGTTGTGCGTTATGTAAACATAAATGTAAATGTACAGGGTGATTCACGCAAGTATGCCATAGTCGGTGTTGGTTTTTTTCAATGAAATACCCTGTATATTTGCATATTTTTGGAATCCTCTCAATGCACCGATTCCAACAAACTAAATGATGTAGGGTCAATTATGAATTATACAGGGTGAAATTTTTATTTTTATAGTTATTAAACGCATACATAAGATACCTGATGTATTTGATTTCAATACATTGAAATGAATGCTCAAAATGTTCTCCACCTAGTTGTTGGCAATAGCACAGTCTCCTATTGAACTCCTCCTTAACTTTGTTTAAAGTTTGAGGTGAAATATTCCGTATTTCTTTAGTTATCCTGTCTTTGAGGTCTACAATGCTAGTTGGTTGTGTTGCATATACTTTGTTCTTGAGATAGCCCGACAGAAAAAAATCTAACGGCGTAAGGTCTGGCTATCTAGCTGGCCACTCATTAGTACCTCTTCGTCCAATCCATTTATTGGGGAAGATTTCATCTAAATAAGTTCTTACACATGATATGATACCGGCCCAAACGTTCACCTTTTGAGGGTACTGAGTATGTGTTTCACGCATCCAATTAGGATTCTCTGCTGACCAATATCTACAGTTCTGTCGGTTCACCTCTCCATTCAATGTAAATGTTTTTTTTTTTTTTTTACACAGTGTAATACATATTATATATAAGATGTATAATGTATAAGATATATAATGTTGATTCGTCAGAAAAAAGAATGGTACCAATCTATCTCATTTCTGTTCAGCTTATTCATCAATCTTTCGCAGAAATACATTCTACTATCTGGATCGTCTTCTGTTAATTCTGCACAAAAGTTAATTTGTAGGGATGCAGTTTTTCTTCATGAAGACATCTTAGAACAGTTGTACGAATAACATTATTTTCACGGGAAATTTGACGTGTACCTGAAGTTGGATTCTCTTCGACAAAATATCCACTTTCACATCATCTACAACGAAGTGTCGTTTTCTTTTTAATGGTTTGACATGTCCAAGTTCTCTGAATTGTGCATGAATTTTAGACACAGTACTTCGTGAAATATTAGGCAATTCGGGATACCTGTGATTAAATAAGTTCGCCACTCCAACTTGACTTGACTGTAGTTATCCCCGTACCCGATCATCATTAAAATCTCAATTCGGTGAGTCTTAGTTGAATATTTCATTGTTATGTCGACAAGGAAAGAGTGTTTGACAAAGATTTTACTTTTTCAGTATAAACTGTCAACACATCAACAACTGACAGAATAGAAAACAATCCACATTATTTACCGATTTAAAACAATCCACATTATTTACCGATTTTGTCTAATTATTGGCGTTTTTAGGCAATTTTTAGGTATTTATGATAAAATTCATGGGCGTAGCAGGTTTTGTTTATTATACAAATACGTCTAATAATTAGTTAGTTCAGATTTTCGATAAATCCATATTTAGCTAATTTAAAAAAGTACCAATATTTCAGGTTTAATAAATTATTAATCTTAAAATTTCACCCTGTATAATTAATTATTGACCACACATTATTTAGTTTGTTGGAATCGGTTCATTAAGAGGATTTCAAAAATATGCAAATATACAGGGTGTTTCATTAAAAAAACAACACCGACTATGGCATACTCGCGTGAATCACCCTGTACATTTAAATTTATGTTTACATAACGCACAACTCAATTCAAAAGACATTTTTTATAATTTTCTAAAATAATGACAAAGAATTTTATTCCATAAGTTGTTTCCACACTGTATATGTTGATATTTCTTTAATCTGAGTATTCGTTGTTATAGTTTTAAATTATATACAAATTTTTGTTCAAAATTTCATTGGTTATTAACCAGAGAATCAGCTATTCAAGAATGGTTCTTTTTTAGAGAATACGTATAGATCACTATTTAAGTTCTCCGGTAGATATTCTACTATTACCAAAAAGTTTCGCAGTTGTGGAACTTGCGGTATATCCCTTCAATAATAAAACGCAGATCTTGTCGGGTATTTTTTAGTTATTAGTCCCGTATGACATGAAATAGCTATCACAACAAAATATCGCAATTATCGAAACTTTGTACCTAGTGGTAAATAAAGACGATGTATATATTTCCTGGTCTATTTTCTAGATAACTCACCAATTGAGAGAAAAATCAATGGAAGCGACTAAAATTGGTTTATTTTCTTTTCTTTCCAGTTTAAACACATCAGCTGGAGTTTTAATTGTCGTGCATATAATATGTTCATTTTCCTTCTCATTTTTGAGGCTTTTCTAAGTTCGCTTGAGTACTACTGAAAAATATTTCAAGAGAAATGAACATGTTCTTATGTCCTACAAAGAATAATTTCAGGACAAGAATAATATTATTCATTACACCAGCAGTAACAGATAAACAGGGTGTCAATTTCAAAACTCACAATGGGCTGTACCTCGTGAACGAGAACAAATATCAAAAAAACTTTAAAACTGTACCTGGGGTAGAAAGGGGGAACTGAAATGACATGAGATATAACGCACCCCCATCAACCCCCTATGTTCCACCTATAAAAATTTAAATGCAACCCTCTACTTGTAATACGTCGTTGGAAAGCCCGTAGAAAATATTTTCCAACGGTCTAAGTCATAGTTATAGAGGGTGTAATAATAAAGCAGAAGCATTTGTTTGACATCAAAAATAACTATTAATTGTGGAACGATACTTCGCTTTAAAAAAACGACCAAATAAGGTGCAAGCATGGTCACTATTCAAGTGTTAAGTGTATTAATTGTATATAAAAAAAGTTGGCGAGATCTCGCGGTTTTGTTATTCATTGCGATATCTCGGCTGAAAACCCCAATCTCACGAGATTGCGTTTCCTAGTGTAAAGGGCATACTTATTTCAGGAATTTTTCAATTACAAATGAGATTGCGTCAAAACCACGCCATAATTCATCAACAATTTCACTTTTAAGGGACAATAAACAACTTTCATTTATTTCGCTTTGATGCCTTTACATTAAGTAAAACCAAACAAAAATGTATTATTCTAAGGGTTGTTGTTTTAAATGTAAAGAAACTGACATGTTTACTTAATAATTAAACATGCTGCTTTAATTACATACGCCTTTGGTGATAACTGAAGCTATATTACACTAATGTAAATGATTGGTTGCTCTCAATGTCAAAGACAGTTGACACTACGCGTTATCGCCTTTTGAAATGAACGCACAACTCGAAAATTAAAATAACAAACTCCTCTCTTTTGTGGATTGAAAGACTACTCGGCAGAGATTGATGAATCTGTTACATAAGTAAACGTAAAAGAGACCTTCAGGGACAAAAGAATAATTGTTTAGTTAACACATTTGATTATGAAAGCAATTAACAGTGAAAAGTTGTCATTCACAATGTCTTCCTATTATTCAACAAAACTATTTTAGCAAAAACTACACTGGCGGGCCAAAAATATTTATCACCCATATATATTCAACATATATGCAGTAACGCAAAAATTCATTATTAGCTAAATAAACAATAATACTCGAAATTCTCATCTTTGCCCACCCTTTATCCATTTAAAAACTACTTTTTATACATTTTTAAAATCAGCTTAGCAAGAGCAATCCCAAAAATTGAAAAAGGGGGGGATTCATTAAAAAAATGGTGATGACGTCATCACATGAAGGTGATAATAAATAAATTTATTTGTTACTTTATGGACGCACTGTATAAACACTTGATGAATAAATCAAAAGAGTGCTTTCTGTAAAAACACTGACTGTGTAGATTTTTTATGTCGTCAGTACAAATTCGCGAGAGTAGCCGAGCGAGAATGTGAGGTAGGTGCGCTCGTGCAGCCTTGTTTTTTTGAATCTCACTCAAATTACAACTGAAGAAACTGCAATTTACAATGAATTGGCTAGCATTTTTCTCACAAAAAGTCTGAGAATGATAGACGATCCTAATATTAGTCACCACACTAACAGAATTTGTCATCTAGTCTGCGCATGAAAAGTGGATCCGTCTGCGATGGACACTCTCTGAGTAGAGAACGCCACTTCATTACTTCATGGAACTGCACTGAGTTATATTTGGAGCTGAACAAGAGGTAGACTAGACAAGTCTATAAAGGCTCAGCGATATTTAGTGATGCAAGGAGGGTTTATGTTCAACAACAAGTACTAAACCTCGAGCTGGGAGATCCAATAATTATAATAGGCAGGGCTCACCACTTGCCGTTAAACTGCGCCTTAAGCAGGGAATATGCTCTCTTCTTGGCTATTAGGTTTCAGCCAGATTGTGTGAGTGAATGTGTTTTGCCAAAATAAATGAACACTACATAATATGTTTACAGGAAAATTATTATTGTAACAATTTGTGGGTGTTTTCGTTGTATAATCAAAACTAGAGTACGAAATATATTTTTGGAGTACGACTATGATTCATGGAAATCGTTATTTGTTTAGTTATAGCCGTTCTTTTGTCGAAAAGGCTTTAACGGAAGAGGTTTCATAATACAAATCACCCCCTCTTAGGAAGAGACCTACGTGCAACGGCCAAACAGTATCATCGACAAACGGAACTACTGAGAAAATCAAACCAAAGCATAAATGTCGGACTTTGTGTCTCCCAACAGAGGCAGCAAGTACGTACCTTCGGCCGTGAATGAAGCAAAATAGTATACACAACACAGGCAAAAAGTTTGTGAGCCCTGAACTGCGCGCCATGATGCTTGAGGCGAAGCCGTGCAGGAATCTCAAACTTTCTGCCCTTGTAGTGTGATATACCATTTTATTTTTTAATTGATTATTTTTTATTTAATTATTTTTATTATATTTTTTAATGGTTTGCTGATTAATGTTCAATATAAGTTTGCTTAGTCTACTTAGTAAAGCTTAAAAAAGATTCCAAGTTTCAAATACGTTAGAGGTTTAAAATAAAATATATATTATCGTGAATTAATTATTATTATTCGTCTATATTATTAGCAGATGGAAACCAAATCTGAATTGTTGATTGATGAATATTATGTTCACAGCTCTGGTAGTGGGTGCTGTTGCATTGAGTCCTTTGATATGATTGTTTCACTACAAAGCCCTTTACCACCACACGTCGCCGCTCGCCGCCTTTAGCGTATCAAATACCATCATAAACTAAATTGTTGTTACTGTCACTGCCATTATTCAGAATTCTAACAAACAACTGATAATGCATCTATTGTGTTTCCGGTGTGGTATTATAGCGATTTTAATAGTTGATTTTCACAATATTTTTTTTATTATGAAGCTGTGTTATCAATTATTAGATATTGGTAAATAATAAATTGCGGTTCCAAAAAAACTGAAAAACACGCTGCAAAGGTGAGCGAACTAAACAGTAGAAATAATTGTTGATTAAAGAATAAAATGATTTAACGAGAAATTTAATGTCATTGTGGTAATAGCCGTGGGGTGCTTGATATCAACTATTGTAATTTCTTACTATCCTTTCTATTTTGAAATGCAGAATTGGTGTATAAATGTAGTACTAAGCACCCCACGATTTTAGCACAATAAAATTAATTTTCTTGTTAATCATTCCATTCTCAAACTAAAAATTATTCTCTACTTTTCAGTTTGATTACTCATAAAGCGTGCTCTTCAGTTTTTTTAATTCATCATCACTTATTGTTACTTCCAAGACATCAAAATTACATTCGATTGACCCCCTTCTTCCGTGAATTATTTCTTTAATTTAAAAATGTGGAAATTCGTTTGTCAATGTCAACATTTTTATGGCCAACAATAAGGCAGATGATAAATTAAACATGCAAATGCATATTTTTTGTAGCAAACCAAAGCACAGAGAAAATTATTGAGGCATGTTATTCAGTGACGGATTTACCAGCAGGCTGAGTGTGAGTAGGCTAAAGTCTAGGGCGGCAAATTTTAAAGGGCGAGAGATTAAATTTTTTACTCCGATTTACAAAATTGTTACATTTATTATTTTGTTTATAGTAAGAATAAGTCTGGGAAAACAAAATCAGCATGCCTAAAGCGCTCATGCACGAATTATTTAAATTTAATGTTTACATTAGTACTATAATAATTGTTAACTTTTTCACAAAGGCAACTTTTTCGGAAAATGCCAATCGGAACAATAATAAGCAGCAATTTTTGGGTCCGTTGAACTATAGGGAAACACGAATTTTTGACTGATTTTGCGAAAAATCGATAGTACTCACCTATTTTGAGAATAATCCGTCAAAAAATTTGCGGGTTATACATATTTTGCTGAGAAAAATCCAAAAAAAGATTTTTTTCGCCACTTGAGCCATAACTTTTGGGCTAGTTATTTTATACAAACCACAGTTTAAATGAATTGCACTGTACGGAAAAGTGATCAACAACATGTTTTCTCGCTAATTATAACAACATTTCAGTTAGTTTCTTCATAATATTGTTTAAATTACCACTTTTATAAATATATATTTGACAGGCTACAAATTTGTATGAAAACAATTAAATCAAATGACATAGAAGCTCTAGCGTAATGTATGACATGGTTGCCAGCTGTAAACGATTACTTGAGAATCATGATATTTTTAAAATATTAATTAATTATTGCATTCGAATTTCATCTTAGAAAGTATTGGATGAGAGGGATGGAATGCATTGTAATGCACATCAATCTATTCAAGAAGAGGAAAAAAAATATAATAATTGGATTCACCCTTCCCCTTCTAGAATAACTTAATGTGGATTACAAATAATTGGAGGCATTTGCCTTCCCCTCAAGACTCGCCTCAAGATATTCAAGAAGGGAATATAATAATTGGATTCACCCTTCCCTTTCTTGAATAACTTAATGTGGATTACAAAGTATTGGATATCTTTTGATATTCCAGAAGGGGAAGGGAATATAATAATTGGATTCTCACCCTTCCCCTTCTAGAATAATTAAGTTATTCTAGAAGGGGAAGGGTGAATCCAATTATTATATTCCCTTCCCCTTCTGGAATAACTTGATTTGGATTACAAAGTATTGGATATTTTTTGAGGGGAAGGCTGAAGACAATGATTATATATTTTTTGTTTCCCCTTCTTCAAATACGCAATATAAGGATATCATCATATATAAAATGTGTTTATAATTTCATTTATGTTCTTGGGTTTGTCTTGAATGAATCTTACTAAAAATATAGTCTGATACAATATTTAATTTCGTATCTTAATAGTCATGTAGCATGATTGTCGAGTAGTCGATTACAGCTGGCAACCACGCTACAAAGTATTGTATGTTTTGTAGGTTGCATATCTGTGTATGCGATTATTATTAAAATTATTTATATCCAAACTGGTTGCCTGTCAAATATATATTTATAAAAGTGGTAATTTAAACAATATTATGAAGAATCTAACTGGATTTTTTTCATAGATAGCGAGAACACATGTTGTTGATCACTTTCATGTACAGAGCAATACATTTAAACTGTTTTTTGTATGAAATATCGTGCCAAAAAGTAATGGCTCAAGTGGCGAAAAAAAATCTTTTTTTGGATTTTTCTTTGTAAATTGTGTAAAACCCGCAAATTTTTTGACGGATTATTCTCAAAATAGGTGAGTACTATCGATTTTTCGCAAAATCAGTCAAAAATTCGTGTTTCCCTATAGTTCAACGGACCCGCAATTTTTTATTCAACGGCTTCTCTCCTGTCAAATAAGTATATAAAAAAATTAAGGCATGCACAAAATTGAAATGAAAAAATGATTTTTTGGAAAGTTATCGTGTTTACTGTGAACACGATCTTTAAAATTTGGAGTCGGCAAAAATTGTATAGCAAATCTGTAAATCCGCCACTGATGTTATTACTAAATAGAAAACGGGTGCCACACCTAACATATGACATGATTCACTGTAATTAGTGGCAAACTTCTGTGAGTACACTAATAATTGTAGATTTTATCGTAAGGTCAGCGACTTTATTATTATTATTCATTTATATTACAAATCTGCACAATTCAATCTAAATAACAAGCGAAAAGAAAGATGCAATAGGTAATGTAAGTAGCGTAGGAAATTTAATTATCATTTACCAGCAAATACATGTTTTGTTGCCGAACTAAATTATAGTTATAATTAGTACTCATCTATTCAAGTTTATGGCTTCTATTTTTCAATTACTTTGACTATGCCGCAGTTTACATTTCAGTGATGGTCAAAGTCAGTTTTAGTGATGCAATTTTGCTTTGTTGAGAAGCTGTATTAGTTTGGTGAAACTTAAATAGACATGAGACACAATAGACTTATGCGAGCCGAATAAATCCACTCACCACAAACCTAACCTAACCTGGGTCCAAATTTTTCTAGATCGCCGCTGAATAGGCCCTGAATAGGTCTCCGAGTAGGCAACAACCCTTAAATTCATCCCATGATTAGCAACGTTATTAATTACATACATACATTGTCCCCGAGCCAAGGATTGCATATTTTTAGTTATCATCTTGTTATGGGAGTGGCAAATTGTTATCATGCATGTTTTACTTTTTTTAAATTTTACACCGAGAGAAGAGTTATTTACAGACAAATAAACTGATTTGCTTTACCCCCCTTTGTTTAAAACTAACATTGCTTGTTTATTATTAAGAAGCCATATTAACGTGAAAATATTGGGAAATTTTCATATAAAAAAATGATTTATACGAGTGTAATTTCTTTAATGTAAAAAAATTTGTTCTCCTTTATGCACACCTTCATACAATTGTTCTTCGGAAACTATGAAAGTCTACGAAGCACAATATAATATTTTGTTATGAAATGTAACAATGCTATTTGGGTAAAAATTGTTTTCATTACCCAGAAAAAAACCTAACATATAATATTCCATCACTTTAAAACAACAAATTAGATATTCATAGTGAATCATTTGAAAGTTTCGACAGAAATTTACATTTTTTGAATAAGCCTATAGATTATTAGCCTCAAATAAGATCTACTTTATACCGAAAAAATAAGTATTTCAGTATAATTGTACATTTATTGTTACGAGAAAAAAAACTTTTTTGCTACAAATCACACCCGTAAGAAATCACATTAGCCTACAAATTATGTGGCAATTGAAACAAAGAATTCTCACCCCACCCTTTCCCATTATTCAGTAACGGTCACCATTTGTATACGTTTGGCGTCAGTCTGCATGTGAAATTACATCAGTTTTTGCAATTTAGCTAATTATTTTGTTTTTGTGAAGTATGTGGTTAAAGTGCTCTGGACACAAATAAGTTTAATAATAGAATAAATGAATTGTTGAAATCATGGCGATTACAAGAATTGTGAGATATCTTTGAAGGTAAGGAAATAAATGACAATTATATCCAAGTAGGTAGAAGTATTAGTAGAGGATTCTGTTAAATTTACCAAACACTAAGTATTAACAAGAGGAGAAATATGCTGGCGATGTATGGATCGTTCTTGTAAGGCGAAACCTTAAGACGATTGGGTATCAAGATTTGCAGACTATTTCGTTGACAATTATATCAATGAAGAAGCTGTTTTTCTTCCAAGCTTGTGGGCCGAACTATGTTATAGCTTAGAAAAAAGTACAAATACGTGCGAATCTTTCCACGCTAAATTCAACGCTAGCTTTTATTCAGCTCACCCGATAATTTTTGCGTTTATTGAGACTTTGAAGCAGTTTCAAAGAGATTCCTATATAAAATTACAGTGCTTAGGTGAAACCTCAATAATACGCGTTCCAGCAGTACGGTGACATAAACAGTGCATTGGAAGGAATATAGAAGAATATAAAAATGGAGCTACATCAAGATTTGATTTTGTTAAATGTATTCTATTATTTTATACATAATGTCGGATAGTTAAGCACTGATCTCTTGTGCAATCAGTTCCAAAAAGAGGTAGGAGTGCCTAGGCAAACTCAATGAACTAGGCGAGAACAATATAAGTAGCTCCTTAATGTGGATTTCAGGACACACTGGAATAGGAGTAAATGGAATAGCAGATTAACTAGCAAAAAGGGAGACTGAAACACTCTTTTGGGGAGCCGGAAACTTTTTGCGGAATCAACTCCAATGTAATAATGGAATAAAAATGTGGAGCCAAAAAAAGGAGAAGATCTGAGCATTGGAAAGATCTACTAGACTACTTAGACAATCACAGATTCTTCTGGATCACTACAGCCTGTTAAGATCAAATGTAAGTCGATGTAAAACTGCACTAAGAGTTTCAACAGGGAACCTAACAGGACATTAATTGTTACCTGAATGGGCAACTGAAAAAGCTTAAAGAGTGGAGAAAGAAGAAAGTAGATTCTGTGGCATGGAACACATACTTGCGAACACAGCAATTCAGAGCACAATTCCTAGTAGATTATTGGATAAAACCTGAGTTAAAGCCTGAAGATATCCCAAGATTTCTCCAGGAAATAGGAGTAAAGGAGCTACTAGTCTCTGAGACTTAGGGAGTGGGTGAAAGTAAGGAGAAACAAGAGATCTTTTAGGTCCAGTGAATGTCCCAATATACAGATATCCAATTGGCCAGTTAACTATTAGGAGTTAATTTCTTGAAATTTATGTGTGATTTAATTTTTTAGATTTCAAGTTGAGCAAGAAGTTTACGATTATCCCTCTTCATTTTTCTCGATCCCTTATATCAGGCGTACTATTAATGATTTTGTGCATTATGATAATGATCACAGATTATTAATTAAAATGCATATTAGGTAATTTGATAATGTATTTCTATTATTATTAATTCAAAATCTTTTAATTAGTTTATAATATTTACTAGGCATAGCACCAATGTACTGGGACATTAATCCATGTCAATGGACATTATCATGAATATTTTAAGATGAAACGCTGCTGATTTAAATCAATGTCTGCTAAGCATTAATATTACGCCCTCGTACATCAAGTGATAATTTTAAAGCATTGTGTTGATGATTTTGAGCATCGGAGCATAATTAATACAAAAAATCATTGTCTTACTGTTTTTTTTAATTAATATTATGTGCGCTTTTCGGGGTGTGTAAGAATTTTAGGATATCCACATGCTTTGCATTCGAGTGTCTCTCTTCATATTCATAAAAACCCTGTTTAATAAATATTCCCAGATCATTAAATTGCATTATTAATTAAAAGAAATTAAAAATGAGCAGATTTATTTTTAGATCCGTGTTTGTCTCCCTTTTCATTTTATCAGATTGGTGCGTGTTGTTTGGGGAAGTTTTGTCCCTTGTCATGAGTAACAAAAACACTCCATTAAAACATAACGAGTCTTCAGATTAGTAATTAATAGCGGCTTGCCATGTAGACAGCACCCTTATGTGATGTTACTCTTGTTGCACATGTTCCAGGTCCTCTTTTCATTTTAAGATTTATTACTTACTAAAAAAACGATTGTAAGCTAGAATATAATGATGGTTGGAAAAATCATAGATACATATTTGGGGTATAATAATGCAGGTAGAATTAAATTGGCATTGGGAGAGAGGTTTATAGAAATTAATTTGAAAGCATAAGCTGATTAGTGCGTGTAATCTAATTGAAATGAATACAGGGTGATTATCTCGTATTCAATAAGTAGTTTCTATTAAATATAATACTGTAGGTATTTATAATACTTTGGTTTCTAATATGAGAGTCATAAAATGTGTAAATTTGCAATGACAGGAACAATATTCGGATAATTATCATAACCACACTGTTTTAATATTTATTTACAGGACTTACTTCAATTTGTAATAATAATAATAAAATAATGTATACCTACATTTCCATTTGGCTTGTGTTAAGTTTAACAAGCTTGTTACATAAATAAAATGCAAATTGTGATTTTTAATTTTATGAATATATTAGCTGAAAAGAATTGGTTGAAAAGTGAAATTAGGGTGTCGAGAATATTTCACGGAGTGACAAAAATATCCACTCATTCACCACACTGCTGCACTCTGAAAAAGATTTTCTTGAATAAAAGAAAATTTTTTTAGGACAAACAAATCTGAAGTTTGAATAGAGTCAACCAAACAGAGGTGTTAAGTTAAAATTTCGGTTTGTTTGAAATTTCAAACAAGAGTTTGGTATCATTCAAACTAATTGTAGCGTTATATAAACATTCAGGTGATTAGATTTGAGGAAATTATATCTTCAATCCAAACTCCAAGCTGTTTACTTCAAACAATTAATATTTTAATATAAACAAATAATTCCTTTAAAACGTTATGACCATCTCTTGTTTTGAAACTTGAGTTGTTTATTTTAAACAACTACAAGTTTAAATGGAACAATACATTTTTTAAAACTTCAAAATAATTTCTTTTGTGCAAACTCGAGTTGTTTAGTTTAATTGATGTAAATCAAATAATCCTTTCATTATGTATTTTTATAATGAGTCATATTAAATATCTACAAAACTAAAACCAAATTCGAAAAGTCTAGATTACTGAAAAGGTAATTTAAGTGAAAAGTCTTGCTATCTGTCCAAACATATTTATTGAAGAATTATATAAAACAAACATAGAATCATTGATTTTGAGTACTACTACTACTTGTAAACACGTGTCGAAATATACAAAACTTAAAAAGTACCTACATACATAGAGACGAATTCATGGATTAATCTATGTAGACAACTAACCCGGTTAGTTTTGTACTGAAATACTATGATTGCCACTCAAAACACAAATATATACATAGCAGCAAAACACTCCCTTAGGTGGGACAATTCACACACATCCAGTAAATCCATAACTTGGCCACGGTTAATGATGAGATCTTTTTTAATCTGTGACTTGGCAGTAAATGTTCAATTTTAAAATATAACCGTTGTATGCATACAATCCATACAAAACACCATAATATAAATAAATTGAACTTTTAACGGGTTTTGTCTCTGATCGTATGCATACAATACATACGGTCCACGATATAAACACACCGAGTACAGAGACAAGGGCCGAGTACCCACTTACTTATTATCTGCAGTCCAACTACTACTATGACGAAACGAGAGGTGTGAGGTTTTCACGTTTCAATGCTCGTGATTGGGTGTTTAATTTCTTTAAAACAAAGAATTGAGGAATGTTTTTTAATTTCAAAGAAATATATTCTTTGAACCAATTATATGCAACAATGTAGAATAACATTATGGCATCTATACTTTCAAAGCAATGATTCATTATCTATAAGAATTTTATATTTTGATTTAAACAAATTTATATATTTCCAACAAATATTTCCTTTATATTTAATAATTGCCATATTTGAAACAAATAAATGTGAACTTTAATTTCAAACTATTCATAATCTATATTTAAACAGTTAAAATTTCTTCATTCAACATCTATTGCTTTGAGTTAAACAACACTTGTTATTATTATAAAATTTTTATCAAATAAATGTAATTGTTCAATTCAAACCAACCGTTTTCAGCGTAAATGAATATTCTTTAAGTTAAATAATTGCAATATTTGGAAGAAAGTTATCCAAATAGTAATTGCAAACAATTTATAATTTCAATTCAAACAATTTGAATTTTTTAATTGAACACTCAATGCTTTTGCATTTATTACAAATTGTTAATTCTAAACAAATCATTTTCAAACAAATACGTTTTCTTCAACCAAACAATCCTTTTTCAGAGTGTGGGCGAAATTACCCATTTTCGCCAGTTATTAGTTTAGCAGATTGCATCCTTATATTCTTTAGAATGGAAAAATTATAAAAAACTCGTGGCGAACAAAGACGATCATAACAATTTAGGAAACAATTTGTAAGGGCGTGTAGGGTGAACCGTAAAGCCTTAGGGCATAGAGCCAATGCCAATAGAGCGTTTGGCACGTCTTCATGTCGCCAAGTTTGACCCCTGGGAAAGAAGCCTCAGGTGGCTGTAAAACGATACGTTGCGTATTCCCTCAGCGTTGTTATCAGATTTACTAATTTTCCTGGATTTATTGAATAGAAATTTGAGATACGCCAATTAGGAGTTAATTCGATAAATTCAATTACCTCATTTATATCTTCTCCCCTTTGTCTGAATTTACGTTAAACTTTTTTTCGCTACATCACATCAACCAGGTATTATTGTTCTTTGAATATATGCTATACTTTCCGGTATTAAAGGTGACGGTACGTTTTTTAAAACATTCAATTAGCTACAGTATAAAAATGATAGCTTTCTTATTAATTTTCATATTGTTCTTCAAACGTAATCTGCATTTCGCAGCACTTAGTTTGAAAGTGCTGAAGTGCCTCCTGATCAGTCTATTGAGCTGATCTGAATATTTTTCGAGATAAGCAGAGAAATCGTTTTATTATTGATGACTTTTTGGAAATAATCTGGAAATTTAGGTAGTCATGCACATGTACAATGTTAATCCATAATACTTATTTCTAGATATACAGATTTGGCAAATAATTATGTTCCGTATTGCTATTCTATGAGTGAAAAGTATAGAACGTTTCGTTGAGGGGAAGTATTTTTTTATTTCTACGAAAGATTTTAAAGGATCATTAGATCACTTGTCCGTTCAAATTGACTTAAATCTTCGTCCTAAAAATGGTTCTACACAAGAATTAAGAACATTAACAACAGACATTAGATCAAAGCCTGCAGCTTTTCTAGGGTTTAAATTTGTTTTAATTAACCTGTTGACTTGTGTGACCGTGACCGTAATTCAAGAATTACCAAGAAAAGGTATAGTATACCTAACACAAAT
>CAJUYH010007398.1:0-17680 GCA_910591685.1 Galerucella tenella | reverse complement strand
AAAATGATAACCATACAGCAGACCGACTAAAATTGACGACTTGACAGCGAGTTTTTTTTTGTGTTTTGGTAGCCGTTCATCAGCTTGTTCATTTCCCTGGCCTGTCTATGTTGACTATGCTAACCTGTCAGTGAGGATGGTTGAGATATTAAGAAAATAGCAAAAATATAAAATGAATGATCAATTGGATTAATTGTGAAATTACTTATCTACCTCTATGTCGTTTCCATCTATATCCTGTAGGATCCAAATGGAAGCCTTAATAGCAAACTGAGTCCTGTTATATTTGAAAAAACCAAATGAACTATTAGGAGTGACCATTGAGTAATTTAGATAGTCCAAATGGATATTGTTCAAGATGGCTTTGTAGTCCAACTGGAATTGTACAAAAAATAATCATTTTCTATGTACAAAATATAGTCAAAAGCGCTCTTATCATGCGGGTTTAAAGGTCCTAACCATTTGTATCAAATCAGAAGACACAGAGGTTACCAAAATGTGAGATTACACTGGTTGACGAATTTCCACTTTTTCGATCGTTATGATTGAACGCAATAAAAGAAAACAAAAACTGTGAGTATGTCTTTGTTGAATCGTATAACCCGCATGATAAGACTGCATTTGACTATACCATAATAATATACTTACAGGTTCCCCAAACAAAAAACTTATGTTTAAAAACGTCACTGCCATAGCAAATTTCATTGATACAAACAAACGATAACTAATAAAATCACCCATTACAATGTTGACTGTTTCGGAAACGTCTCACTTTTTTAAAGGATACAAATACCAGTGCCGTACGTATTGAAGTAAATCTTTTTTATCAATCATTCAATAAAATCATTCTAAATATTTGTTTGAAATTACAAAAACGTACGCCACTGGCGTAGATTATTATTTGTAACTATAAATGAATTCGCTCAAATTGTCAGCTATCTGTTGATCTCCTTTTTTGATTATTATGCACATCCCAAATTGTTGGATATATATATTTTTTTGGTAAATAGTTTTTCAATCAGTTAGAACAGGATGTTTTTAAATTAAAATAATAATAATATAGTCTCGAGGACATGAGGTCTAGATTGATTTTCACAGGCTAACGAAACCCAAACACAAACGTAGAGATTTTCATGATTTTACTATACGTATTTTGCCATATACAGATAGTTTTTACTCGTCGTGGGACACCCTGTATATATACAGTGCTTTTCAGATAAAAGTATCCACCTTTAATAACTTTTGTAATACTGGTATTTAGAAAAAATCCAAAAAAACACGTCAATTTATGTTGGAAGGGGCAAGCATTATGGCTTATTTAAACTTACTGGAAAAGCCACCCCCTCACCCCTAGCAGCATCCCCTTTATTTTTTTTAAATTACTTTTCATATTTTTTATGTAAAATTTGGATACTCCTCTTTGAGCTGATTTCAAAAATGTATAATACTTGTAGGTTAAAGTGGTTAGTTTATGAGATAAACAATTTTTCTTTTAAGAGCACAAATTTTACTTATTATTTACTTTCAACTTATTTGCCTGTACTAAAATGGGTTGTACAACAGTTCAAACTCGTTAATCTTTTTAACTGTGCTATTTATTCTACTTAAAAAATCCAAACAACAAAAAACTCTACTTTTTATTAAAGTTTGACATTGTCAACTAGAATTTGTAGTCACTATTGATAGTGTAATTTGATACATTATTTATTTTGTTTCTCTGAAATGGTTTACTCTTTGCAAGAAAGAATTGAAATTGTAGGTTTATACTACCAAAATAATAATTGTGCAAGAGCTGCTGCTAGAATATTTAATGAATTACATGACGGAATACATGCAACTCATAAGTATGTAATTCAACTGATGGAGAAATTTACCACAACAGGGTCTGTTTGCAATAAAGTGCATAAGCGAGAGGGACTCGTAAATAACGAAGCAATCCAAGTGGCAATTTTAGGGCAAGTCAGCTTAGAGGCTCAACAACCCCAATCGTTGTCAACAATAAGTAGAGCGATCGGTGTTTCATCTTCTACAGTTTTCCGAGTTCTACATAAATTCAAGTACCACCCATACAAAGTTAAGTTGGTGCACGAGTTGAATGAAGATGATTTTGATCGTCGTCTAGAGTTTTGCGAATCAATGACGCAAATTATCAATAATAATCCACAATTGTTAAACAATATTTGCTTTTCTGATGAATGCTCATTTTCATTAAATGGCTTAGTAAGTAGGCATAATTGTAGATATTGGGCTGAAAGTGATCCACATATTATGCGTGAATTCCATACACAACATCCCCAAAAGTTAAACGTTTGGTGTGGTATCCTAGGTGACCACATTGTCGGACCTTTCTTCATCAACGGAAATTTAAATGGTGAATCATATCTTGAGTTACTCAGGGAAGGGGTTGACCCACGTATTACAACAATAATAGAAAATGATGATAACCTTTCCGAAGATTTACTGGTATTTCAACAAGACGAAGCTCCCCCACACTATGCTATGCCTGTCCGACAATTTTTAAACGAAACATTCCCCGCTCGTGGGATAGGTAGAAGGGGGCAGATGATGGAGTGACCACCTAGGTCACCGGATTTAACACCCCTAGACTTCTTTTTATGGGGGTATTTAAAAACAAAAGTTTATGCTACTCAACCAGAAGCTCTGGATGGTTTACGAGAGAGGATAGAAAATGAATGTCGACAATTAAATCCAGCCGTATTAAGCAATGTCAGAGAGGCATTTCAAAATAGATTATACCATTGTATGGAAGTGAATGGTACTCATTTTGAATACTTAATTGTAACTTCATAATAAATAGCACAGTTAAAAAGATTACAGAGTTTGAACTGTTGTACAACCCACTTTAGTACAGGCAAATAAGGTGAAAGTAAATAATAAGTAAAATTTGTGCTCTTAAAAGAAAAATTGTTTATCTCATAAACTAACCACTTTAACCTACAAGTATTATACATTTTTGAAATCGGCTCAAAGAGGAGTATCCAAATTTTACATAAAAAATATGAAAAGTAATTTAAAAAAATAAAGGGGATGCTGCTAGGGGTGAGGGGGTGGCTTTTCCAGTAAGTTTAAATAAGCCATAATGCTTGCCCCTTCCAACATAAATTGACGTGTTTTTGGATTTTTTCTAAATACCAGTATTACAAAAGTTATTAAAGGTGGATACTTTTATCTGAAAAGCACTGATAGGTAATCGTGACTGGAAGTTGCTCATTGTAGATGGAGGTTTTCTCTGATGACTGGACTATGTCGCAGCCAGTAGAAAATATAATCAACCGGTTGAAATATATTCACAACCGATGGAAAATATTCCCCACCGGCTTACAACAGGTTTTTCTACCGGCTGCACCCTGCTAGAAGTTTGTCTTTCCTAGCAAAGTGCAGTTATAAAAATTTACATACAGGATTAAATACATTTTTTTACAGGTACAGGAAAATGAGAACATTGGTAAGAAAATAATGAGTGAAACAAATCTATTTACACAAATTACAGCGTAACATATATTTACATATAAAATTTAAAATAATAATTATCCAAAATCACCACTACTTTACCTGCCCCTACAACAACCAAGCTTGAGCATCTAAATTTTAAACCCAGTTAAGAAAAACATGCAAATACCTAACAACATAATACAAGGAAAATTAAAAATTGTTAAGGCTGAAAAAAAAGTTCTGTTGCTTCAAACTGAAAAAGTCGAAAATGAATATTAATTAATCTGGAACATAAAATAAAACAAAATTAAAAAAATTCACCAAAAATAGTGTTAGGGAAATACTCAAAAGTAGCCATTTTGCATATAACAATGTTGGCAATCACGATATTTTGACAGAGCTACTTGGCAACAATTTCTGCAACAGAAAATCAAACAATTTAAAAAAAAAATTCAACAAAAATCAGGATCAGGAAACCGGAGCAGCATGACTCACCCATTTCTTTTGAAAAAAAGGTACCAACTTGTAAAAGGCTGGATAGTAGTTTGTAAAGTATATGGAATGACACAGCTCACCTATGGCAGGATATTATTGAGTGAATGTGAGCAACAACCTAGATCTATGTCTTTTGAAAGACGAACCTGCAAAGAAAAGTAGTATAATATACAAATAGCATTTTAAATTATTACATTGCTTACCTGGGTTTTCACTTTTCACACTGACACTACTTGTAAAAAAAATGTTGGTTCGAAACAATAGGGGTAAACATTTTACAAATATAGATGATGCATTATAGAAATCCAATATAGGTAGGTACTCACTTTGTTGGGATAGACATATATTTTATGTTACCTAAAACAAAAAATAGAATAATTATTGAAAGGTAACCATAAAAATGATAAGTAATTTGCAAAAAACAGTCGAGGGTTTTACTGAAATCCGTTGACAAAAAATCAACGAAAATTTTTTTTTAAAGACGTTAAAATCGAGTACATGATCTCATGATGACTCACTTCTTATATAAGAACCCTTATTTGTCATGTATATAGAAATATTTATCAGCAGTCTTTTTATATTTTGGAATATTTGGGTATAAAAAAAAAATAATACAAAAATGGATTTTAAATCAACAAAATATTTCAATTTTGATAATTAAATCAATTTTGAAATGCATATGAGCAAATTAAAACCAAATACACAATTGTAACATTCTTTTTTATATTAAAAATCGGTAGTTAATAATTTATATGGGATGAAAAATGAAAATAATGTTGTATTTATCTAATGCTAATAGCTACCAGTAAATAAAATAAAAACCTACCCCTCTAGAAGAATGTATTAAGCTCTAATCCCTGGATTCCATATAGGTACACCATTCAAGTACACTCCAGATTCCTTGAAACAAAAAATAAAATAAATTTCAAACACCAGATACCAATAAAATTTTCATTTTATATTTCCCCAAAGCAGGTTCAATAAGAGGTAGCAATATGTTTCACCTCTTATATATAAGAATATTTATTTGTCATAGGAATATAAACTGGCCGGCTTTTGAGTATTTTGTTTAAAAAAAAACATTAGAAGAATAGAAAAATGGATTATAAATGACTAAAATATCAATACTGATAATCAAATTAATTTAGAAAACCTTATTAAAGAAATAGTCTTTTAAAATTAAAAGTATAAAAGGTATAAAAAAAAAATAAAAAAGTACCCCATTAGAAGAATGTATCTAGCTCTAATCCACGCCTTCCATGTAGGTACACTTCACTTGCACTTCACTACACTTCACGATAAACGAACTCAAAAAAATAAAATAAATTTCAACCACGCACTTCGAACCGGCCGAAACGAAAGTTGAACCGCTACTGAATAATGGCATCTACTAAATTTACCTATTCGTTAAATGTACTTGTTAGTCACCTGTTGAATAAGAATAGTTTATCATATCTACGATTAATATACGATACCGGCCGTCCTATGAGTTATTAAAAAGACTTTTAGTCTTGTTCATATACTTTGTAGGTATTATAATGAAAAAGGAAAAGTAAAAAGGTACAAAAAGCGAGCAGTATAATATATATTTATAAATATAGTGAATTGTGGAGTATTAATTATTATTTTTGGAAATTATTTTTAGAAATTGAACCATAATCTTTTTTAAATTACCTAGTTCAATATTTCTGGATCGTGCACTTAACTGGATCCCATTCCTAGTAGACTATAATATTGAAAGAATGTGATACAAAATAGTAGTTTGCCTAACTAGTGCGAAAAAGTCACTTTATGCACGTGTTAGGTTGAACATAATATTAAATTGTCAATATCAAAATTCTCTGTGATGCTGCATTTCCCTGACTATTTCACTAGAGTAAATTGATAACTGACAAAATTTGAAGGTTTTGAACTGGCAATTTTTTGTCTTGTCGCGGCAATTTTTTGACGTTTAATATATCAAATCTATGTGTATAAAATTCTATCAATCTGTGATAAAATTCAATCTAAAATCTTTGTTAGTGGTTTCTAAGGAAACTAAGTTGTTTATTTATTTATTTATTTAACTGTCTAAAAATTATTAAACCTGTTTCAAACATTTAAATAAGTATTATTAACATGAATAATACAAGATTTGGAAATAATTCAATAAATGAAATAGAGAGTACAATTAAGCAAAGTATACCGCGAAATACAATGAAGACAAAAAAGTCTGCGTGGGAACAGTTTAGAATTTTTCTAGACGCACGTAATTATACGTTAGAAAAGGATACTTCTGAACAAGTTATAGGAAAAATTCTTGAAGATTATGGTTTTAACATGAAAAAAACAGATGGAATTGATTTTACTGAAGCTAGGTGAAAACACTTTGGAATACGACTGCTCAAATGGTTCAGGAAAAATATTTTCTAATATTTAACATCAAAATTGATCCATTTAAAGATATTACAACAACAACAACAACAAGACTATTTTTAACAATACATCCAAATTGGGAGAAAGGAATATGGTACAAAAATTCACCATTGGGAATTAATACAATTTCAAAGTGGACGAAAATATCGGCAGAATCAATTGGTATAGACACAAAAAAAATAAAAATAACCAATCATTCACATAGAGCTTCTGCAATATCTGCATTAGCAAAAGAAGGAGTAGGTGAACAAGAAGTAATTAAGCTTACAGGACATTCTTCTGCCCATTCTTTGAAACCATATTTACAATTAAATGAAGAACACCATTTCCAACTTATAGAGAACCTTCGAGAAAATAAAAATAAAGAAAAGGAATCCTCAGTTTCTAACTTAAATTCATCACAGGTTATGATGCAAAACAATCCCCAAAATAATACTACAACGTACAATTATAATAATTGTACTTTTTACTTAAATAAGTAATTTTTTTTTCATAACGTTATTATTTTTTTGTCTTTGTATAATTGAAGTTTGCAATAAATAAAACGTTTAAACATATGGTTTTTTAGTTTTTCTCTCGTGAAATAGTCAATTAAAAATTTTGTAAGGTTAAATATTTCTCTTGTCGTATTCAAGTTTGTTGCTTTTAGGTAATTTTGCTCATGACATTTAATCCAAAACCACTCGCCCGCCTGACGGCTCGTGGTTTTATTAAAAATGTCATTCGCAAAATTGCCAAGCAACAAACTTTCATGAAAATCGAAAAATTTTGCCAACAAAATTTTCACTCTCGTGGTATTATATATGAAAAGAAAACACATTGCTACTAATTATTATTATATAAAAATGTATCCCCAAACGTATGATGGATTAAAAAAAAAAAAACTTTTATTATTATATGTTTATTTAAATATACAATTATAGTTAAAAATATAGAAAATATTAATATACAAAATTACTTGTTTCGCACTAAAAATTAAATAAGCTGTATATAAAAATATCGGTTCATCGTTTATTATTCGTCTTTCCCTTAGCTGAAACTCCAGGTTTTGGTTTGTTAAATTGATAGTCAGCACATTTAGGGATGTGTCTTTCGGCCGCAGCAGGATTAAATCTTCTCCCACAATGAGGACATTGCACATAATCGGGATTCGAAGACGGCGGCGGGGGCGGTAGATCGGATAACTTTCCCCCTTTTGCAACATGAGCTTGAGCTTCCTTAGCAGCTCTTATCGCCGATATAAACTCCTCGTGAGTGCGACGCCAATCTTTTTTAGCGGCATTTCTTGTAGTCAGCTAAAATAAAAAACAATTAATTATTTTATATACCTCCACGTAGCGTTGGATCGCATTGTAGTGCCATCTAGCGGCGCGTGTCGAAAGTAGGTCTGAAAATCTTCTTACTTTCTTTTCTATCATACCTACATTCGCTACTCGCTGCTAGATGGCACCACAGAATACACCATCTAATTAGATGGTGTACTCTGTGACTACACTACACTACAACACAGAATATTCTACACTTTCGGGTATCAAAATTAAATTCACCTTGACATTGTTAGTTTTCGATTTAGGTCCTCTTAACACGTACGATTCCAGTTCAGTCCCTAGCACTCTGTGTTTGGTAGCGTCGTAAGCTTTTCTTTTCTTTTTACCAGTCTTAGAGCAGACGTCTTCATGTTTTTGGATACGATCCTCGGCAAATCTTCTACCACAGTAAGTGCATTCTGTGAGATCGTCACGATTGACAACTGATCGAGGGTTCTGTTGTTTCGAAGACGGTCGGGTCGATGAAGGGGCTCGAGGAGGCACTGTCGTTTTTGACTGAAAAGTAAAAGTTTTCTATACTATTTTAATCTACAAATAATTGTTTTAGAACAAAATTTTATTTTGTTGGAGCATATTTCCGCTCGGTTCCTTTCAGTTTGTTGCAGTAATTTCGTAAAATGGGGTGGAAGTGTTTAATTTGACACTCATGTACACGAGCGCAAGTTTTGCAGTCAAATAAATGTAATTTTAATTTTGCTTATTTCCAAGGTGAGATGTTACATTGTTTGGAGAGTACGGCGGTGGACGAAGCTTTTCAAAACGGTTTTATCCCAATAACTTTTGATATCTTTGAAGTTCAGGGAAGTCAAAAATTTAGTTAGGAAGGATACAGCTACCGGACAATCAATGCAATATCTCAAAATTGACAGTGAAAATGATTTTTTCTAGTTTAACTGACCTTTTCTTGCATCGCTATATTAGAATCCTTCTTGGCAGGACTATTCGGAATACTATTTCTTGGCGAGGAAGCTGTCGGCTTTAACGGGGTCCTTTTGACGTTCGTCAAGTTACTTTTCTTGGGCGTAAGCTGTAAATTGTAAATTGATGTTTTATTACTTCAAAATGTCAAAAAGACGTTTAAATAATATTACGTAAGAAGCCACGTAAAGTTTGCCAATCTGTCTTGCGCAGAAATCAAAATCAGACTTGTGGCACAGATTATAAAGAGAACAGATACGAATCCCGGTAAAACATCAAACGATTTTCAGCTCCGTCTTCAATGACCTTGGACCTTTGACTCGGTATGACCGCGATGTTGCCAGTTTAAAATATTTTCTGAATTTCTCACCAAATTGCAGTGTTGACTCTGGGACAATAACAATTTCTGGTCATTACTCTTGGGAGATTAATTAATGAATACATTTTTAGATAATACAAATAATTACGAAAATCTACCAAATTTTAAAGTACAAATACCAAATAATATCGCTGATTGAACACCTTCAAACAATGAAGCAAACAAAAATGGCGTTATGAATTTTGAGCACAGATTACAAGTGATTTTGAGCATATTTTGACGTTTTGAGCCAAGCCGTCACCGTTTTGTGCATGGTTGCCAAGGATATGGTTTGTAAAAAAAATATATATTTTTGGTATGATTTTTATACATTATAATCTTTTCCATTGTATAATAATTCTTTTAATGTTAATAAAATTGATTTAAAACAAGTAATTATCGAATATATGTATCTGTATAACTATATCTGTATAACTATAATTGATAACCCTGTTGAGAAATTTCGCGAAGCAGCCCGAACGGAGTCGACATACGACGATGGACATATAAATAAGTATGTCCACTCTCTCTCTCTCTATTTTTACTGTTCTCTGTCAAGCTTTCGTACCTATCTGTTCTCTTTATAATCTGTGCGGCTCTTCTTACGTCAAACAGAGACGTTCTTACAATAACCACCAGCCTCTATATATAGAGTATTTTAAAATTTATCTGAAATATTTCTGTGGACAATATATTTTTAAATACCTTGTATATTTCGCAGGCTACGTCACTGTTTATGTGTATCAAACATTTTACGTCAGAAATTTATTGATTTATGATAAATATTAGGGTATAGATATAATACATGCGATGTTATACGAAAATCTTGGAAATATATCGGAATCAAGGTCAATATTACTGTAATTTAAGTGAATATATCTATAAATGACGTGTTTCAAGAAGGGGAAGAGAAAAAAAATAAATTTATACTTACTGTTTCATTTTTGACATTGACATTTCCTACATTACTCTTTGGCTGTATTTTCTTCACTATCGTATTATTATTATTATTCTTTAGACTATCCAAACGTGTTTCGCCTTTAAAATTATTATCACTCTCGTCTAAATTGTATTGAGGCATTTTTTCATTCTCTAAATTATCCATAAGATTGTTATTATCTAACATTTCGATTATTTCTCTATAAGATTTTGAATTATTCACATTATCACCATCATTGTACACAGTTTCTTCAAAATACTGTTTCCCTGCAAAATATTTCATTTAATAATTACTTAATAAAACCAAGCCGTTAAGTACTTACCAACTTTACTGATCCCCTCTTTCTTCTTAACCAACGATCTTCCATTTTTACTTGCAATAGAATTAGTTGTAGCTTTAATAGTTGAAGTAACTTGCGGTTTTCTAGGATTACTTTTAGACTTTAAAGGTTCTAAAGGATAACTTTTGTCAACTCCAGCTTTTTGTCTTCTTTCGTCAAACATTTGACGTACTTTTCCTCCAGTCACCCCGGGAGTAGATGAAGATATACTATCGTTACTACCAGCACTGCCTCTTCCAATTTTATCAAACGCTCTTTGTTGTTGATTTTCGTAAAGTTTCACAAGCTTCTCTTCTTTTTCTTGCATCTGCCTTTGCTGGAAGCGAGCCTGTATAATAAAAAATCATCAGCATAAAAAATATAACAAAAATTGATTAAAATCTCCCTAATATCTTCACTTACATAACCAACTTTTAAATCAACTGCTTCCTTCAAAGCTTTCGATCCCCAAGAACTCTCCAAATCCATAGAAACATTATTTAAACTGGTAGACAAGTATTTGTTCATTCTTAAATGTTTATATTGCAAAATTAATGACACCAATCTCAATACACAGTGTTAGAAATAAAGTTCTACATCACTTTGAAGCAAATTTTTGTTGCTATAATTTCACTGTGTGGTATTTTGTAACTGGACGCCTTCCACGACGCTCGGCGTCTATGAAGTACGTACTGCATTTACAAACATGCGCCTACAAGGGATTTTGAAAGGGTTGGTCACTATGTTTTAAGGGCAGTCGTTCATTTTATTAATGGTTAAGTTATAAAATATTCAGTTGGAATCGTTATCTGAGTCATTTGAAGATAAAGTTTTGTTATTTAAATATGTTCATTTGATTGAGAATGTCTTTTAGGCCAGACGATTGGGGTAACAAGTAATTAGCAATACGGCTGATTTTTTCTTCATAAGTACCTTAAAGTATTCTTTTTTTAATTTCTTGGGAAATTAAACCACAATATTTTTAAATTCTTTATTTCAACGTTTCGGTAGCGTTCCAGCTACCGTTGTCAAGAAAAAATAAGTAGAAATTAATTTTTATCCCTAACTGACACAACAGAAAAAATTTGACAACTAGACAATCAAACGAGGTTCAATAAAACACTAAGTCCAAACCACAATCTTTTAATATTGTCCGAACAAAGAAGGACAAGTAACTTGCTACTAGTTTCGGTAAATCATTACCATCATCAGGCTATAAAAAGAAAGATAACAGGTACAATCCAGAAAAATTATTTTGAAGTTTAAGACTGCAAAATTTTGTTATCAAATTTTTATTGAGGTCCATTCATAGTAGATCATATCTGTGGCAAAATGTGAAATGAAATATTTCATTTTATGACATTCCAACGATATGATAGTCTACTAGAAATGGAATCCAGTGAAGTGCACGTTCCAGGAACGGTTTTTATTGGGATAGCGCGTTTCTTTCGCTTATATTGGAAATGTTGTTAATAAAACGCGTTTCTTGATAGTTTTTATGTGTATGATTATTTTTGTTTTCAAAATATGTATAACTTAGTTTGGTGATTTTGTGTATTGAAGTGCGTATCGATTAACAACTATTCCAATGATAAATCATAAGAAAACCTGGATAAAAACTTATGATGCTATCCTGATAACGCAGGTAATTGATTATTGGAAATTTCTGTTTCTAACATTGGTAACCAAATTTGACTACATTCGGCTGAAATACTAGCTACACATTTATCTGCATTTAGTTGTATTAAAGCAGTTTCTTTGATTTTCCGTCTTTTATTATTGGGCTCTTTCAATATTATTTTTGATGAATCCCATTGAATTTGATGACCCTCTTCCCAAGCATGTTTGCAAATAGCTGACTTAAAGAATTCCCTATCTTTGATATATTTTTGTGTTCGTTTATTCGTACTTTCAATGGTCTAGATGTTTCACCTAAATAAAATTTGTCGCATTCACATGATATTTGATATATGCAGTTTTTTGAAGATTGTTCTTCATTCTTTGGTTTCGTTTTTGTTAGTATTGATCTCAATGTATTATTCGATTTAAAACTAGTTCTAATATTGAATTGGTTACCAATTTTTTTAATTATTTCGGATAAACCCTTAACATACGGTATTGTCAAGTTTCTAAAAAATTATGTTAGCTGAATTATTAATATTATTGTTATGGGGTATTAACAATGAGCCCCTCTCTATATGCTTAATCTCCTTATTTACAAATTCTGCAGGGTAATTATTGTTATTTAAAACATCTTTTGAAAAAAAAGTTTTCTCCTTTGTAAATTGATCATCACTAGAACAAATGATTCTGGCCCTATCGTATAAAGATTTTACTATCCCTTTTTTAACGCTTATAGAATGATTAGAGTCAAAATTCAAATATCTATTATAAGTGTGTGTTGGTTTGCGGTATACACTCGTTTCATACCCTGTAGATGTTTTATTAATAAGAACATCTAAAAATGGCAAAAAATTGTTATTTTCAATTTCAATTTCAAATTTTATAGATTCCTCTCCTTCAATTATATTTTTTTTAAATCATTAAGAGATATTAAATCATGAGGCTATATTGCGAAGATGTCGTCTACATATCTCCACCAGACAATTGGTTTTAATTTTTGATTATTTACTATTTCGGCTTCAAAATGTTCCATGTAAATATTCGACAAAATTGGTGAGAGACAAGAGCCCATGGCAAGACCGAAATTCTGTTCATAAAAATCATTATTGAATTGAAAATATGTTTTTGTTATACATAATTTTAGTGAGTCATTTGAATGTAAAAAAAAGTGTATAGAATCATAGGTAACGACCAATAAGGTGATTCAACAATTTGTGTGTGTGTTTTTGTTTAATTGGTCATAAAAAGTACCGAGAGAGGAACAACTGACTGTGTCTGACGATTTTTAATGACATTATAAATTCTCCAACTGTACTAAAAAGTTGCATACATTAAATCGTCATTACCCAATGCCGACTTTCACAACATGCCTAACGAAATCCTTTGTAACTCACTTGATTCATTCGTTAACTATTGTCTTGTTGTTTATTTTTTTTTTATAGTTGTTTATCCAAATCAGTTAAGTACAAGGTCAACCGAGCTGGGACTCCGGACTCGATAACTCATTCATTGCTTATATAACCTTTTAGTTAAAAATATTTATCCATAAAAATTAAATCATTGAAACTGCCTAATTTTTAACCCAACATTTTTCCTAAATATTTGGATAAACCTTCTTACTAGATATTAAGTAGAATGTTCTAATTTAATAATTGGATCACTTTAATAAAGTTAATAACCATGAGATAAAGGGGCAGGACTGTTTTTTTAATTGTGTTCCTTAAAAGGTAGTGGCCTAGATTAATTGAAAGCAAATATTTCAATTCAAAAACAAGATCATTTTCCATTTAAACTTTGAGTGGGTTAGATTTCACATTATATCCTGTATCTGTATCTGTAAAATAGGGAGGTTGAGTGTAGGCTCACAGGACCTCCCGAGGAGTTGTGTCTACTAGCCCCATAGTATGGAGGTGTTTCCTAAGTGATCAGTCAGAAATCCTACTGTTGAACGTAGGATTTTCCTGGTCATCGCCAAATATTTCTGCATTTGCAGCATCTGGCTCTGTGTTCTGTTTTATTTGTATTGTGTATGGCTTATTAAACACAAACCTGAGATCAATTGCATCATTGGCTGCCTGCAGCAGAGGTAGCTCAGTAAGCACATCTTGCCATAGGCTTAACCTCAATCGTACCATGGCCATTAACGCAACCTCCTTGACGTACAGGTATCCTGCACTATATCCTTCCTCTCCTGCTTTGAAAAAAAAAGAATACTTTGATACATAATAAATGGGAGTATAGGATTATTTGAGAGGAAAAAATCATGTCTGCATAGAAAATTTTATGGTGAATCGAATGGCGTTGACCAGAAAGAGCTAGGTATAACGGATATACAGGTAGAGTCAAAAGTATGTAGTCATATCGGTTGTATAAAATTGTATCCAACATTTTCTACATATTTCAAATTAGTGGTGAAACAAATATGGATAAAAAGGGGGTAATTGTAACGCCTTTACTGATATTGACACTCTACTTATCAAATTAGAAATTAGTTGTGAATGATAACGATTGAAAAGTGTGTGAAACTGATTACCTTTTAACTGTTCACAGTTATAAATTCATTAACGTTGTCTTATCTTGCGAATGTCGTTAAAAAAAGCTTACCCATTAACAAGTAGTATATGAAAGTTATTAAAATAGATGTTGTATTTTTCAAATGTGCCGTTAGGGCAACGTTTCCCTCATCATTTTACTTAATTACGAAAAAAAAGGTCGATGAACGAAAGAAGAGTATGTCTAAAATGGTTTTTAACTTTATTATTTAATATATATTGTATATTTACCTAGATAAAATCGTTTTAAGACATTCTGTATGATAAAAAGGGCTTTGTAGGTGATATTGTTGTTGTTATATTACATATGAGTCATCTACGAGAATGTATTATTGAGTATGAAGGAAAAAATGTTAAACAAAGTGTATAATAAGTTTCACGCTAAATGAAGTTGGCTTATCAACTGCAAAAACTACCAGGTTGAATCCCATTGTGTACAAAACCATCAAATAAAAGATGCAAATGTGCCATAGGTTCATTCTTGGGAAATTTGTGACACCTACGGCCTAACGACTTCGACAATTGCGGAACTGGCCAAACGTTACACTCATGCTCAATCCCTTAAGGATGGAGTCTAACCAGGATCACCCTGGGCGACCCTGGGAAGCTGGCGCCGGAGAAATACTTGGCGATGACCAGAAATAACCTACGTTGAACAGTAGGAAACACCTCCATACTATGGGGCTAGTGGACACACCTCTATGCAGGATGTGTGAACAGGAAGATGAAACTGTCAAGGCATGTCTTATGCGAGTTTCCGGAGTTATCGTCAATAAGAGAGTGTGTGTTCGGTGAGTCTTGGCCTACACCTGCCGATATAAAGGAGATGTCTTCTAATGATCTGTCCACCTTGATGACCCATGAGGACAACTCCTCGGGAAGATGTACAATGGGTCACATGTGGCCTAAGTGCTGTACAGATACAGTAGGTACTTCCATTCGGCGTGAAACTTTTCATACCATTTTATCTACTAACACCTTTTTTATTGCAAATGTTTTTTACACCCTTATTTGTTGTTAATTCCATATCCTAACAGTGACGTAATTATACCATTTGGTGCCAGTGGCAAATTCTTTTGATGGGGCCCTATCAGTAAAAATCGTCACGTTGTAGATTTTCAGCATACTAAATAACACTTTGTATATGTATGTCCCACTAAGTGCCGTAGGCCTCCTTTCTTAGGTGAGAGGGAATGGTCTGTAGTCCCGATTAACGATTAACTTAAATTGTATTATGGTCTTTGGTTGTCTCACTTTGGATTTCATGTAGAAATCTTTTCAAATAAAATGAAATACTCAAATACAATGTAAAAAAGTATTTTTGAGCTCGCGGCTTCTTGGGTCGGGGGCCCGTGGCATTTTGCCATCCCCTCCACCCTATTGTTACGCCACTGTATCCTGTCAATATCGTGTTTACTTTTAGATTATAGTTTTACTTACCTGCATTTGGACTAATTTCGATGTCATTTTCGATACACTTCAACGTAAAAGATAAATTTTATCACATACTATTCATTCTGAAACAAAAAAATATAAAATAACTAATTTTTCATACGTCTGACAACCTTGCTTTCTTCTAATGTCTTTACATTGACTTTGGAAAGAGTATATCTCTAAAATTAACTAATTCCCGAGTTCTCCAGCTGTTTGAAATATCTTATTGATTGTACTTATCGGATACCCCCTGTATAATCGTGTCAGTTTTATTAATAATTCGTTCACCCAGCTTTGGAATGCCCTACTATTGATAATAAACCCTTTTACAGTTGAAACATTGCCCTATTAACACACTTTTCAGTAGTTAATAATACAAACAATCCTCCAACTAGCACGTTTATTGAAATATTGAATCCTTTTGATGGAGGGCTTGGGAATTAGGTCGCGCCTCATTTTTTTTTCATAAAACTAGATAATCCTTAAAAAATGTTTTCCCAACCCAAAGCTGTGACTCATTTTGTATGTTTTGAAGAACACTCCTACTTATAATTTTATTTTCATCCCACATAGACCACACACTCATTAATTTACCTTCAAAAGGGATTGGCGAAACTGGTAAAAACATGTCTCTTTTAATAGATAGACAAGGATATGTTTTTTTTTGCGAGCTAGTTGTTTCATATTTCAAATAAGAAAATGTTGAGCCACGTATCACTGGTATGTTTCTATGTAGGTAACATTTATGTCGTCTTCCTTTTAAAAATCTTGATTACTAGTGAAGAAAGAAGCGAAAACAGTAATATAGGTTATGTTATAAGAGTTAAATTTAGTTCTGTATAAGCCAGGTAAATTATCCCCTATCAAAGAAAAAGAAGAAGTCAACCGATACTCCTTATATTCTCTTTTTCTTTCCGTGAATCACAGCGACAAATGAGGCTAAAATATCCCTTCTAAAACATGTTTATTTTGTGATATATACACTGCTGGCAAAAATTATATTGAAAATAGAATTTACTATAAGTATTTTCTTGTAAATTCCTAGAATATCCTAAGAAATTTTATTTATGAATTATTTTGGAACTTTTATACTTTCCCTGTATACTAAGAATATCAAAAAGTATAGAAAAATATTTTTAAATATAATCTATTTTTATATTTTTAAATGGGGCGGCCAGTGTATATTGAATTCACATCGATGACGAACACTTGTTTATGTCGAATGGCATGACTAATAAATCAATATTAAATTAAATCTCGCTTTCAGTAACGAATTAAATTTTGAATCGGAGGACGTGTCGGGAGTGTATAAGTGTATTTTCGAAGTTTCGGGAGTGTGTATCTATGTTCGAAAATGTTTTCGAAATTTTCGGTAGTGTACCAAGTGTAGTTAGAACTTTTGGTCGTGATTTCCAAGGATTATAATTCTACATGTAAGGTAAGTCTTTATTTTATTACCTGGTAGTTACTATAGCTTAAAATAATTAGTATTTTTTATTTTTTATATTATTTTCTTTAAAAGATGTTGTTTCCTAGATTCTACCAATCTATTATCCTTTCTTTACTAGCAATAAATGAAAAAAGTCTTTTTACAATATTTTGAATCTTTTATAAATAATTTTCAAAAAGTTTAACCAATCCATAATTTATCAACCTATTTGATTTTGAAAAGATTTAAAACATTCATCAATAGAATAAGTTTTGTGCTTTCCAAATGTTTTTAGTTATTGTACAGCAGGGTACTTATTTTATGAAAAAGTTTCTGTATTTATTTATTTCACAAATATTTTTTCCAAAATATGATAGTTACTTATGTTAATTCCTATATTTTCCAATATATTATAC
>CAJUYH010007397.1:0-17682 GCA_910591685.1 Galerucella tenella | reverse complement strand
ATTTTTGATTGATTTTGCGAAAAATCGATAGTACTCACCTATTTTGAGAATAATCCGTCCTAAAATTTGCGGGTTATACACAATTTACAAAAAAAAAATCCAAAAAAAGATTTTTTTTCGCCACTTGAGCCATCACTTTTTCGCATGATATTTCATACAAAAAACAGTTTAAATGTATTGCTCTGTACATGAAAGTGATCAACAACATGTGTTCTCGCTATCTATGAAAAAAATCCAGTTAGATTCTTCATAATATTGTTTAAATTACCACTTTTATAAATATATATTTGACAGGCAACCAATTTGGATATAAATAATTTTAATAATAATCGCATACACAGATATGCAACCTACAAAACATAGAACAAAATACAATACTTTGTAGCGTGGTTGCCTGCTGTAATCGACTACTCGACAACCATGCTACATGACTATTAAGATACGAAATTAAATATTGTATCAGACTATATGTTAAGTTAGATTCATTCAAGACAAACCCAAGAACATAAATGAAATTATAAACACATTTTATATATGATGATATCCTTATTAGTCCGAGAGCTGGCACCAATTTTTGGGTAGGTATTTGAGGCAAGATGAAAACTTGTCAGATACCTCTCCTATTATATCCCAACTCGGTATTGTAGACCTGGCTGGTGAGTAGCGGGGCTAAATCAACCCCTACATTTTTAAAAATTAAATTTTTTTTCCCCAAAAATATATTTGAGGCACTACGCAATTTATATATGTTGCAGTGTAATACTTAATGAATACGAAAAAAAATAAGCCAGATAATTTAATCGGGGTTTTAACATTGCCAGACGCGTGCAAAAATATTTTGCAAAAAATTATAAAAAATGTTTTTGAGGCAACTTGAAATTTTAATGGAGTATTATTTATAACTAAAAAATAAGATTCCCAAAAAGACAGATCATTTCGGTGGTGCTTTCTACCTGCCAGGTGATCAAACAAATAATGAATAGGTACGAGCCTGTAGTGCTATAGACAAGCTGTAGTGTGAGAGAGAGCGCATAACGACAGCTGTCTTCGTTCTTACTTGCCGCGTTACTATTGGCTCTGGCGAGGCCACGTGACTTACAATAACCCATGAGGTTTCTAGTTAAAATTTCGGAGTAAAAAATATAAAATTTTCGGATTTTGTACTAAAATCATTTTGCATAAATACCGAGTTGGGATATAATAGGAGAGGTATCTGACAAGTTTTCAGCTTGCCTCAAATACCTACCCAATAATTGGTGCCAGCTCTCCTACTATATATTGCGTATTTGAAGAAGGGGAAACATAATTGTATTCAGCCTTCCCCTAAAAAAATATCCAATACTTTGTAATCCACATCAAGTTATTCCAGAAGGGGAAGGGTGAATCCAATTATTATATTTTTTTCCTCTTCTTGAATAGATTGATGTGCATTACAATGCATTCATCCCTCTCATCCAATACTTTCTAAGATGAAATTCGAATGCAATAGTTAATTAATATTTTAAAAATATCATGATTCTCACGTAATCGTTTACAGCTGGCAACCATGTCACACATTACGCTAGAGATTCTATGTCATTTGATTTAATTGTTTTCATACAAATGTCTAGCCTGTCAAATATATATGTATTTATAAAAGTGGTAATTTAAAATTTAAACAATATTATGAAGAAACTAACTGAAATGTTGTTATAATTAGCGAGAGCACGTGTTGTTGATCACTTTTCCGTACAGTGCAATACATTTAAACTGTGGTTTGTATAAAATAACTAGTCCAAAAGTGATGGCTCAAGTGGCGAAAAAAAATCTTTTTTTGGATTTTTCTCAGCAAAATATGTATAACCCGCAAATTTTTTGACGGATTATTCTGAAAATAGGTGAGTACTATCGATTTTTCGCAAAATCAGTCAAAAATTCGTGTTTCCCTATAGTTCAACGGACCCGTGTTTTTTTATAAAGATAGAGCTTACCGGGTGCACCTCACATTACAGTCGTTCACAATACATATTCTCGACATTGTCTCTTGAAATAAAAGTCCCACTATAAACAATAAAAAACAACTACGAATACTCAACACACACACAAATAACCAATAGTATATTAAAGTATAAGTGGATATTAAGGTCTTTAAAACACGCGCGATTTTTGGAGCACGACGGCGAAGCCGGAGTGCTCGAAATAGAGCAAGTATATGATGTGCACCTTGCGTTGTCATGGAAATGAGAAAAACATAAACTAATTTGTATTTTGATGGAAGTTCAACCTTATTGAGTTCTGTGAATGTCAATAGTATTAATTTAAATACCATTTCCTAAGATGTGAAAAATGGAAATATTAATATTTCAAACAATACCAACGGCAATTTCCATTTTAATTTATAAATTTGATATTGTTAAATATCGTTCGAATAAAAGTTTTGACGTTACAAACTACTCCTGTCAGATCAATAATAAAAAAATTGACATTTAGACATGATTTAGACTTCGTTTCTCGAGTTGTTGATGTTGCCACGGTAACTTTAAAACACGCGCGTGCTAAAAAGTTCGATTTAAACACGCTGAGGCGTGCTTTAAATAGGTAAAATGGTTCGCCAATAAAAAAAATAGTTTTTAAAAACGAAAACCGGACAAACTCACGATACAAGTTGTAAAAGGTTCATCTGCAGCTGTCAGGCAGTTGTCAGACTTGTAAGGTTAGGATCATGGATAACACGTTAGGATGTCAGCGCTGATATATGTGGAAGAATCTGCAACTACCACTAACGGCGTTACAGTTCTCACTAAATTAGAAATTGCATTGGTAGTTGCAGATTCTTCCACATATATTAGCGCTGACATCCTAACGTGCTATCTATGATCCTAACCTGACAACTGCCTGACGTTTATCGTGAGTTTGTCCAGTTTTCGTTTTTAAAAACTATTTTGCTTATTTGTGTGTGTTGAGTATTCGTAGTTTTAAGAGACAATGTCGAGAATGTTTTGTGAAAGACTGTAATGTGAGGTGCACCCGGTAAGCTCTATCTTTATAAAAAACATGTTCCATTAAATGAAAAGTGACAGAAGTAGTTAGTTATTCTTCCACACAGCTTTGAACTTCCCAGCATTGTTGTTGAATTCCTAACATTTATTTTTCTTCATGTTTGTCATTGAAATGTGTAAAAAAACGTTCCATTTATGGTATACTTTTTGGAACTTTAGTTCTTTACGCCAGGTTATGTTTGAGCGACCAGGGGTCGCGACGCAAAAGATCTGACCGTTACGCGTTACGTTACGCTACGTTATGTTACGTCGCTTCGTTATGTGCCTTGCTTGTGCCTCCTTAGTCTCTCTCTCGTTTTCTAAGCAGCGATTCATGATAATATGCTCCTGCCGGGATTCGAACCCGGGCCGCCCGCGTGCAATGCGAGCATTCTAACCACTGAACCACCGATGCTATATTGAAATTCTATGCAAAGCTGGTATTCGCAGTGCTAGTGATCTACTTGAATTTGTTCGGATAAACTACTATTATTACCATAATTGTTTTTGCGCGATTAAGGGGTCTAGCTACTTTTCGAAATACAGGGTGTTGAAATTTTGAAAACTTGAATGTTTTAATTCGATAAATTTAAAATGGATGGATAAATTGATTTGACATTTGGCAGGTAGTTTTTAAATGTAAAAGGGCATATTTTGAAAGAAATTGTAGTTTGTGCAACTAGTGTGGATATGATGGCCATATCGCACGAGGACGAAGATGAATCGTTCAAGTGCGATATGGACAATCCACACGAGTCGAGCAGCATATTTTTTCTACGACCCACTTAGGAAAAAATCTAGAAAATAAAAATTTCTATGAAGTGTAATATAACTTCAAATTAAAAATTTAACAATTCAATTTTATGTTTCCACTAATTTTGTGGTAAACGTATAGTTCTTGAATGTCCAATTTGTATAATGCTACGGTTTCCTTTTTTAAATATACGATGCTGTTATAAGTAGATGTTGCCAGTCGGACTCCCTCATGAAGGGTACTGTACCATTATCTATAATAATGAATATTCTGCTAAATATTTCAAACGTCTACCTGTTGTCGTTATTAATATCAAGCAGAATGATTATTTAAAAATAAAATTAACAATAAAAAAAAATTCCTCCCGGGGAATCGAACCCGGGTCTACCGCGTGAGAGTCTGGTGTGCTTACTACTCAACCACCAAAGAATATGCAAATTGTTTATCTATAACGTCAGATGTATTACATAACTTTTGCTTAAAAGGAACTGAAGTTCCTACCGTGTGTCCCGCGACACGTTCTACCTTTTTTTTATTCAATAAAATATATAAGCTTGATGATTATTGCTTTATTTTTCTCACTTCAGGCATTATAATATGGTCCATTTTTTGACATTTAATTTAATTTTACTTTACTATTTGATTGTTATTATTGTAATATAAATCTAATCTTGAGTAACTTTAGATGAAATATCAAAAAATGGACCATAAATGTCATTTTGCAATGAATGTAAAATTACAGTTATTTTGAGTATGCCGCCTAAAACTGTAAAATTACAGGAATCTTCTTTTTCGGCTCTTAGCGAAGCTCGCAACCATCTGATTTGTGTTAAAGGTACTGACGAGACTCTCAAGGTGGCGCCACCCGTACAAATAGAGGGTGCCACGGGTCAGTTTCCCATCAATAAGTATTTTTTTATCTATGGTTAGGAGTTGTTAAAAAATGGAGGAATTTGCGAAGAAAGTCAAAAGGTGAAAAAAATCACAGACTAAGAAAAGATATTCTTATAATCCGAGCTTAAGTAATTACATTCGATGCTTGCAATGTGAGAATAACATGTTGATTTTTCTAAACCAGTGCCATTCTGGTGGGTCTTTTTACAGCTGGTCACTTTTTCAACACTGCACCTATACAAGACTGCTCCTTGTCTCTAACCTCCATATATTCAGTGTTTCTACTGTGCTGTTCTAGCAAGCTTATCCTATCTTCTTGAATTTCTTTGTTAATTTGATACTATTCTTCTGGAATTTGTAGTGATTGTTATTTTTAATGTTTTCCAGCTGGCCAACGTGCGGCGTCGGCTCCGAAGTGTTGGCAAGAATAATGGAAAGTGAAACATTTTTCCACCTTGATCAACCAGCTATTAGAATTACCGGTGCAGACGTACCGATGCCTTATGCAAAAAGCTTAGAAGCAGCTGCTTTGCCGCAGATCAAGGATGTAGTCGAAGCAACGAAAAAAATATTAAAAGTTAAGTAATTGAAAGGCGTAAAAGAAATAAACTCATTGTGAAACTCATCAAAAACAAAAAACACACACAAGAAGTAAGAAAGTTCAAAATGTATTAAAGTTAAATCGCCTTTAGAACATGCTGCGAATTTTAATATTCTCCGGCTACAATTTTATTTAGTTCAAATTCTAATTTCAACTTGAATTTGTGTTTCAATTTTACAAAATTCAATTACCTAGTGGCTGTAGATAATTATTTATTGTGAGATTATTAATCGACTACATGTTCTAAAAATAATAGTAATTCCTATTGTAAAAAATGGTTAAATTTTATTTATATTTTATTAGTTATTTTTGGAGTATTATGTTGTATAAAGTAAAAAAAATGTTACTTACAGGGTATTAGAAGTTCCTTTTTTCTTCAAATATTTTCTTTAAACGAATAACTCGAAAGTTTTTTTTCTGGATACCTTGTAAAGTCTGTTGTTATGAATTGTGATTGAATAGAAGTAAAAAACATGCATTTTATTTACAGCTTTTTCATCAAACTTTAATATTTTATCACATGTTTTTGGTATTTACACTAATCAGTTGCTTGTCGATTATTTTAAAAAAATGAGAAATTTCCTAAAAACTTTTGCGCTAGCAGTAAAATTAGGTGATCATTTTAAAGACCAAAGATCACATAATGCTACAGCAGTAATTTTAAAGAGATTTCTTGTATTATTAACAAAAAATGGACTAGCTACTGTTCTGTAAAGTTATTTTTTTTGCCGGATTTTATTCCATCCAAACGGTTTTACCTGGTTAATTCCTCGCAATGTAAACTATCAGTTAATAAATTATTATTTGTTATATAGATAATTTTATTTCATTGCCTTTTATTAACCTTGTTTTTTCACAAGTAGATCGGATCACAAGATAACGGAAATATTGGAAGGTATCATAAAACCAAAGATTACAGAATAAAAATATAAGATGTTTCACTCCAGGGCGGTTTGATTCAAGTTGCTGTCCCAAACGGACTCCGCTCTCATAAATTATGCTTACGACTCGCTTTTGTTGTCAATAACGAGACCGGTAAATACCAGAGAAGTTCGAAAAGCTTATTTTATTTTAAGCTATACAGGGGTAATAAGAGAAATATATATTTAAATTAATAGGATTCTTTATCACAAAGGTTTATTTTTAAATGTTAATTATTTCGAAAAATGTTCGGGATATGAATTTGAAAAGGTGAGTAAAAAATAAACTTGAATTTTTGAAATGAATCAATTCACAGTTTTTATCCAGCATCTTAGTAATTTTGTGATACTTATTGATAATATACCAGATATTTATCACAAATTCAATTAAATATACTCATTAGCCACCAGAATAATAGGGCCACTAAATATTAAATTTTGATCTTTAAATAACGCGTATTTTTTGGATTAACAAGGTTGAAACAGTAAAAAGAGAAGCAGCTGCAGGATACCTTTATTAAAAAATTTTATGAATGTTGTGAAATACTAAGTTTGGACTTTGGTTTATGTGTTAAATTTAATGTATTGTTTTTCAAATCTTTCAATATACATTTGAGAGTAAAATATATACGGACTCTGGTATAGAGACTGGCATAATATTTGGAAAAAAATTGATTACATGGATGATGAAAAGAAAATTTAGTAAATTCGTTCCAAAGGAACTGACCAATTCCCTTTTGGTTAGCTATAGAATTGAATTTTTGTGCTTTCTTGCGTAGGTAATGTACTTGTTTATATAATATCCATCTAAGTCACCAGCGGCATCGGTGCTTTACGCGATAAATTCGAACGAGTGAAACATCTTATATTTTTATTCTGTAATCTTTGATAAAACCAAAAGACAGCACAACTGTTAAATACTTCTTCTCATTAACTTCGACATGATTATGCCAGATCGAAAAGAGATCAAGTCCATATATTGGCCAAAAACCTGCAGTCAGAGTTACTGAATCTGTCATTCGAGGATGGTAGTGGAATAAAGCATTTTTCATGTACCACAGGCAAACATTGATTAATAAAACAAAACGTAGCTGTTTAAGATCAGGCAGGAATCAAAGCAGGACAATAACGGGTCACAGACCAATGAGAATCACCTGCACAAAATGGGCATGTACAACGGAAAAATTTCCTGCAGACAATTGGGCGCAGTAGAATTCAATAAGACCTCTGGCGGAAAAAATTGTAACTGTCGCAACGAGTAAAATAATTCGTTTTGCATTGTTTACTCTCTAACAAATAATTTCATTGATTTTAGAAAACTGGTTGAAAACGTTTATGACGTTATTACTATATCGGAAACTTGGCTTAATAAGAAAATTACCAATAAATCTCTTTGTCTTGATGGGTATTCGTTATATAGAAGAGACAGAGATAGTCGAGGAGGCGGAGTTGCGATTTACATTAAAACCTTTTTGAAGGCGAAACTGATTAAGCTAGACCTTTGCCCTACAGAGCAAGTGTGGATTGGGATCAATTTCAGGGGCGAAAGCTTTGCAATAGGGGCCTTATACTCTTCTCATGTATCATTATATAAAACCTTTCTTGAAGATTCCATGATTGAAAGTCAGGCAAGAAATGCAAAGATGATTCTTTTTTATGAAATTCCATCGTTCTCCAATATTTAGTTGAGCAAACGTATTACATTTACTCAGATGATGATTTTCCTTTTTACAGAATACGCATACTTTTTTCGTTGATGTTGTTGTATAAGTATATTCAAATTTCCTACCTTGTTTGGATTCATTCTTCCCTGACGTAGATGAGAATGAATTCTGTAATTGGCATACATCGTCAGCTAATTCTTCCAGCCAATCTTGAAACTTAACGAGTTTTGGTATATTTCCACTATTTGTTTTCATTTTTCTTGTCCATTCCAATCTCAGTCTATTGGGCAACTTCCCGACTAAATCCTGTAATAATAGTGGATTACGCAGATGGTCTTCTTGCTCAAGAGTTAGCATAGTGCCAACCAAATTCCTTACATTATCTGAGAACTCGACAATACTATTAATTTTGTCCTCTCTTAGGCAGGGAATGTTCTTTATTTTTTCTATGACACTTTATCGACATTTTTAGGTAAAATCAACAACGTCTGAACAATTTCACGAGCTTTACCTTTTAGACATTTTTGAAGTCTTGTTTGATTCTCCTCATTAAGTAACCACACATTTTAGTTGTATTGGAAAACTGGCTCACAAAATTTGGCCATTTTAAAGGATTCCCATCGAATATAGGTAGATCTTTTGGTAAAGATTGTCGGATTAACATTCTCTCAAGATAATTATTATTGGCATGAACTCTATTATCTGAACTTCCAATTCAGACTTGTCAATATGAATCGATTCATCATTTGCTGCACCAAGTTGATATTGCTGATCGTTTACCCATTCTTGAATTTGAGACCTCTGACTACGCTCACTTAAAGGATATTCCTCTTCCGGATGATTTGAAATATGACTACTGACACTATTATTTTCTTCTATCTGTGCAATTTCCAGTGCCAATTCCAAATCTAGGAGCTCTTTTTCTATTTTTCTCCTTTCTTCCTCGATAGCGTTTCTCTTCTTGGCTATTTCTAACTTTTCTTGCAGAATTAGGCGATGTACACTACTAGCTACTGATCTTACCTTGCCTTTAGATGTTATTGGTTGACTTTTTCTTTCAGTACCTTGATCATCTTCGTTTGTAGCCTTGTCTGGCATAATTTCTTTTCTAGTTATGGATTTCTGTTCTGAACCTTCATTCATCCAAACCTCTGTTGACTGTAACTGATTCTTTCTCAAATGTTCACTCCTTCTTATGGACATAACTATCCAAGAACTGTTCGTGACGCACCGAAGGACCAAATGTTGTAGATATTACCTGTAAATATATGTGTTATCCGGCTCGAAGGATTAAATGTTGTAGATATTACATGTAAATATATGTGTTATCCGGCTAGAAGTACCGAATATTGAAATCTATAATAAATCTACAAATCAGTGGCAACGTGGCAGTAATATGGTGATCAGAATTTTATTTTTCGTGTGCAACTACCTCGAATATAATAGTTTTGCATTGTAAAAGAATATACTTTGAAGGTACCCACAGGTAAATTAAAGTGTCTGAATTGCGGTGTGGAAAAAAACTGGAAGTGTAAAGCCAGTTTTGAAGTGAAAGTGATTAGATTATATCTAAGCAGCTGAGGTTATCAGATAAGAACGAATAAATACAAAAAGAACCCATGTAGGAATACCTTACAGGGTTGCCAAATTGTGAAGAAAGTCTAAACAAAAGAGAATATAATAAATAGCAGCTACAATCCTCCGAACCGTTGAGGTGGGATAACTAGCTGTTTACCGCGGAAAATGAACGATACAAGTACAGATATGGAAAAAATTCAAAATATGTTTAAAGATATAGGCAACAATATAAAATTAATGGATGACAAATTGAGAGTTGTAATAAATGAATTAAAAGAAGTCAAATTGGAAAATGAAAAACTGAAAGAGAAAATAAGAAAACAAGATGAAAAAATAGAAAAACAAGATGGAAAAATTGCAGCTCTAGAAAGAGAAATTCGGAAAAAAAACCTAGTACTAAAAGGAATAGAGGACAAAGATATGGAAAATACGGAGGAAACAATCGAAAAAGTAGCAAAACTGGTGGAGGCAATTGGAATAAAAATCAATCCAGAATCCGATATCGACGAAATCAGAAGCATAGATAAATCAGAAGAATGGGGAAACCTAGAAATGGAGTGGTTAGACCTATAATATTGAAATTAACAACGGGAAGCAAAAAAATTGAGATAACTAAGCAGAGCAAAAAACTAAAAGGCACTAAGATCTGGATCGATGAGGACTACCCTAAAGAAATTGTAGAGGAGAGAAAAAATTGTACCCTCAGCTAAAAGAGGCAAGGAACAAAGGGTATCAAGCTGTCATTAAATATAATAAGCTGATTGTAAATAATGAGATGTACGCAGCGAGAGATATGGACACTGAACTAGAAGAGGAACAAGATATTTCCAATGATCGAAAAAGAAAGGTTAATGAAAGGTCGCCAGAAATATGCAATCTAAATGAACAAATAAGAAAAATAAAGAAGCATGAATAAAAAAACTAACATCGTACTATGAGAGCAAAAATGGAAACGGACATGGCAATGAAAAAGGGACTTAAAGGAAAGATAACAGAACACAAAAAAACAAACAAAACCGATAAGCAAAAACAAATAAAAAAAGTACAAAAAGAAAAAGAAGGAGATGGATTTTAAAATAGGAACATGGAATATTAAAACGATGCTCAAACCAGGAAAAATTGAACTTATTTCAAGAGAAATGAAGAAATACAAATTGAAAATACTCGCACTACAAGAAATACGATGGAAAGGAGAAGGTACGATCGACAAAAAGGACTATACATTTCTCTATGGAGGGGAACAAAAACAAGGACATAAAGGAACGGGATTTATGATCGACAAGACGATCAGAAACGAGTTGTTAGAATTTAATGGCCTCGGAGGTAGATTATCTTATATAAGAATAAAAGGAGATAAAGCAAATGTCTCCTTAGTAAATACATATGCCCCAACTGAAGAAGCTGAAGAAGAAGAAAAGCAGGAGTTTTACGATAAACTGGAGGAAGTATGTGAAAAAATTCCTAGGCACGATACACTTATTATACTTGGTGACTTTAATGCTCAAATAGGAAAGGAAGAATTCGTAAGTGGTGTGGCAGGGAAGCATACAATCCATGAAATCACGAATGACAATGGTATAAGGCTATGCAACCTAGCAGAAGAACAAAATATGTACATTGTAAGTACAAGACACAAACATAAGAAAGAACACAAAATTACATGGATGATACCTGGAAGAAAGACGGGAAACCAAATAGATCACGTACTAATCTCCAAAAAAAGAAGAAATATTATAAAAGACGTGAGATCATTTAGAGGAGCAGATGCCGATACTGACCACTTCTTGGTCTTGGCAAAACTGAATTTTGAAATAAAATATAACAAGCAAAGAAGAGGTAGGAAGAAGTGGAACCTAAAACAACTGAAAAATGAAAAGATTAGGAGAAAATATGAGGAGGAAGTGAATGAAGGAATTAGAGAAATACAAGAAGGAAAGAATATAGAAGAAAATTGGGACTGTATAAAAAACAGTATTAAAAATGCTGCACAAAAAACGATTGGACAACGAGAGAATACAAAGATAAATGACTGGTTTGACGAAGATTGTGGAAATATAATTAATAGGAAAACAAAAGCCCGACAATGATGGATAGGATCAGGAACTGAGCAAGATTATGAAATTTATAAAAAATTAAGGAAGGAGGCAGCAAAGATAATAAAACGGAGAAAAAATCAATGGATAATGCAAAAAATGGAAGAAATTGAGCTAAATAACAAAGACAATTCTAAGCTATTTACAAATATAAAAAGTAGAAGGAAAACAGCCAATGTAGCAAAAATAGAATTGGAAAAATGGGAGAGTCATTTTAAAAACTTACTGACTGCAGAGCATCAGACTATGTGCATCGAAAATAAAGAAGACATGGAGCTGGAGGAGGAAGATGTAGATGAAGAGCCACGATATAAGGAATTCAACGAAGCAATAGAAAAGTTAAAAGATAATAAAGCGGCTGGAGTCAATAAAATTAATGGGGAATTAATTAAAAAAGGAGGAACCATGCTCAAAGAAATTTTATTCAAATTAGTTAACGAAATATGGAAAGAAGAGAAGATGCCAGCAGAATGGAAAACAGGAGTAATTATACCGATACATAAGAAAGGGAACACGCTGGAATGTTCCAACTACAGAGGAATAACACTATTAAACTCTGCCTATAAAATTTTCACAACAATTTTAAACTATGGACCCAATTCACATAATGACACAAATTATTGAAAAAAGTTATGAATTTAACATTGATCAGAATATACTATTTATAGACTTTAAACAGGCTTTCGATAGTATAAACAGGGAGACTTTTAAAGAAGATTTGAAAAACATTGGGGTATCGAGTAAAATGAGAAGACTAATTAATATGACTATGGAACGATCGACAGCAAGAGTGAGTACAGAAAAAGGACAAACAAAAGAATTTGAATTTAATAGCGGGGTGAGGCAAGGAGATACAATGTCTACAACGCTTTTTAATATTGCATTGGATGGTGTCATTAAAGCTGTTGGTTTAAGAGGTACCATAATAACAAAATTAACACAAATCTTAGCGTATGCAGATGACATAGCTATAATATCAAGAAATCTGAAAGGACCTAAAGAAATATCTATAAAACTGATGGTAGAAGCTGAAAAGAGAGGACTGAAGGTAAATCAAGAAAAAACTAAAGCAATGTTCATATCCAGAAATAGATTCCAACAGCAGTCAATTAAGATAAGAGAATACGAATACGAAGTAGTGCCCAGTTTCAAGTATTTAGGAATCTACTTAAAAGGCGATAACGATAGAACATCAGAAATAGATCAGCGGATACAAGCTGGACATAGAGCTTTCTTCAAATACAGACGATATCTTCAAAATAAGAAAATTAGTGAAAACACAAAAATTAAAATATACAAGGCAGCGATCCGACCAGTGGTGACCTATGGCACTGAAATAGCGAATCTGACAAAAAAACAGGAAAATAAATTAAGGATATTCGAGAGAAAAATTATGGGCAAAATCTTTGGACTAGTTAAAACGGGAGAAGGAGAATACAGAAGACAAATGAATTAGGAAATTGTACAAAAAAATAATGGGGAAGACATTGTAAAATATATAAAAGCACGCAGACTGGGATGGTTCGGACACATTTACAGAAAAAGTAGAGATGAAACACTGAGAAAAATAACAGAAGGGACACCAGTTGGAGACAGAGCTAGGGGAAGACCTAAAACAAGATGGGAAGACCAAGTAAACGCGGATTTAAATATCATGAATGTAAAGGAAGCGAAACATAAAGTAAAAGATAGACAGTTGTGGCGTAAAATCGTAGAAAAAACTAAGTCACATCACAATATCTAGGAATAGGAAAAAAAATTCTACAATGGACTGATCCCCCATGTTAAATGGATCGACAAGACACCCACTTGTGGGTGTGACTACAATTCCCATGGGAATGTATAGTCATATATACATATAATAAACCTACAAAATTACTTATTTTTTGAATCTTTTATTCTTTGACAACTATTGACAACTGTATATATCTAATTATTTACTACTTGATCGCATAACAACAAAAAATTAATTTACATGGTTAAAATGATAATATCGAAAAACACCCGGACAGTATGTGGATGGAGGTTTCTTCTTCCATTCCACAAAATCTGCATTCTTCTTCCTCCACTATTTTGAGCTTTTTCAGGTGTCCATTCAGGCGACAATGTCCCGTTAGGATCCCTGTTAAAACTCTTAGCGCAGTTTTACTTTGTCTTATGCATTCTTTTGATCTCAACAGGTTGTAGTCACCCAGAAGAGTCTTTGATTGTATAAGCCCTACTAGATCTTTCCAATGGCCAGATCTTCTCTTTTTCTCGGCTTTACTTATTTCTTCCAATATTACATTGGGGCTGATTCCGCAAAAGGGTTCAAGCCCCCAGAAAGGTATTTCAGTCCCTCTCTTCGCTAGTTCATCTGCTATTTCATATCCTTCTATTCCAGTGTGTCCTGGAATCCATAGTAAGGTGACTATGTTCTCGCCTAGTTCATTGAGTTTGTCTAGGCATTCCCACACCATTTTGGAACTGATTACACAAGAGCTCAGTGCCTTAATGGCTGCTTGACTATCCGACATTATGATAATCCTTTGTCTTCTGTATCCTTTATCAATATTGAACTGGGCGCACTTTCTTATGGCGTGGATTACCGCTTGAAAGATATTTGGGGTTTTTCCCAAGCTTTCAGAGTGTTTGGTTCCTGGCCCGAACACTCCTATCCCAGTTCCTTCTATTGCTTTTGATCCGTCTGTGTACCATTGAATGGCATTCTTTCCAAGTCTGGTAATGGTATTTGGATCCCATTCCTTCTTGTTGCTCATTTCCATCACGAATTTCTTTGAAAAGTTATACTTTTTCATCATACCGTCTTGTGGCATGTCCCAGGTTGTCTGATTTCTAAGAAGTGAGGAGGTGTTTTTTTAATGATTCCCTCTCTACTTAGTATGTATCTTGTTCTTTCTGCAACACTTTCCACCACCATATGTAAAGGGGTGAGGTTGAGAATCATCTCCATGGCTGCCGTTGGGCATGTTCTCATTGCTAGTCGTTGAATTTTGGAGAGGTTCTCTCTCGTCGTCAATAGGCTAGTTCTACTACTCCACGCAATGGCTCCATAAGTGATGATTGGTCTCACTATGGTAGTGTACATCCAGCTTAGGATTTTTGGGTTACAGCCCCAGTTTCTTCCTGCCAGATTTCTGCACACCATTTTTGCCTTGTATTTTATGTACCATCTAAATTTATATAATTCAAACATGATTTTTCGGTTGTTGGGTTCTTAATTTCTACAACAAATTATTCGTTAATGGAGTCAGGGGAAGCACCAACTAGTGGATTTTGTTGCGACAGAAAGATTCCTGTTTTAAAAAAATTTTGTCCAGTTTTTATTTCTAATAATTTCAGGATATCAGTTTCTAGCTTTGATCCTCGTTTCATAGCTTTTGTCAATTTTGCTCCTAAGATGCCTTCTACTAAGCAACCGTCTAAAACTTTACATTTTGTAACATCAAAAGCTTTTGATGCGGTAATACGTCCATACTTCATTTCATGCCAAATATTACTATCACTTCGAGTATCGTGTTCTACTTCTGAAATTAAGTTGGCACTCATTTTGGTTTTACAAAATTCAACAAAATTATTTGCATTCTCCACCTGTCCGGAATTTTTGATATTAATAGCAAGGCTGTGAATACATAGATCACCATATTTTTCTGTATTGTGGTATCGCATTAAACTGTTTTCTATTTTTTGCCTTATAGCTTCGCATACATATTCTTGTAAAAGTGAGTCATCATAACAAGCTTGAATTTTTTTCCCAAAATCAGAGGTTGAAATAGTATATCACATAACGTGTGCGGAAAGTGACATTTTTCACACGAGTGGGAAATATTGTAGCACGAGGCATGAGCCGAGTGCGACAATCACGAGTGTGAAAAATCACTTTCGCACGAGTAATGTACAGTATTTTTCCTACGATCACGTGATAATTTCACCAAATAATGTTTAATCAACATCTGACATATTAATACACAAAATGTTACAATTAAAGTCAAAATAATTGATTTCAAAATTAACAATAAATATCATTAGTGTCAAATATTCAAGTAGTTTAATTATATAATATAGGTAGGTTATTACAATTATTAATTGGTTGGATAACTATAGAAATTGAAAGTGAAATTATTATTGTTTATCATACTTATCATGAATACCTTTCAAGATGATTACATTTTCCTACTATTATAACAGGTGATTTGGATTAGTTGGTACAACATCGGACTTCTGACGAACAGTACGCGGGTTCGAACCTCGAACGTGCCCTAAATTTTTTTTTATCAAGAAAATGACAAAAATCTCAATTTTCAAATAGATCGCTTCAAATTTAGATATTACATAGGTGGATCTAACTAAAAATTATATACTTGATAGCTTGCCAGTGGTCAATCTAGATAAAAATTCATTTGACAGCTTTTTTATCCGTACGCGTACGGATAAGTTTTTTTTTCCGTACGCGTATGAATAAAGGCCACTTTCCATAGAATTAGACAGTGCGATATATGTCACTTTCCTACGTGATCGTAGTAATAAATTTTTTGGTACTCGGTGCTGATGATAATTTTGATTTCTTCCAATAACAAGTTGTTTCTTTATTTATTTATTTAATTACAATATCCTCGGGCAAGCCCAATCACAGGATAAGGACAAACACAGGATAATAATGACAGGCGAGAAAAAAAAATAATACAATGCAGTATTAGGGAAAAAAAAGTAAGCACTCATATACAGGTTTCTGTAGGGGAAGGCTCCTCGCTACGTCTATGTAACCACATTAAAAATGCCACTTCGTGCTTACATCCTCCCTCCGAAGCTAGACAATCATGGCATTTTGCTTCCACCACTATCTTTTCTTTGGTATTAATTGAGCAGGATACACTGTAATTCCTAGATTTTATCTTATGCTCTGGCGTGATTTTCGCTTTTAGTTCATAAAGTGCTCCTTGCTGTTTTAATTGAACATAACCAATGGCGTTATCACCATAAAACTCTGTCTGCCAGATCTGAAACAAAATAATTGATAACATCAAGAAAACTAATTTAATGCCTTTGCTATTCATTTGAAGGAGTATAGCTTTTACGCAACGTCTTTCCAACAAATTTTAGATTATGATTTCTTATTTTAGTGCCATGTTTTTTCAGTGTATTTTAACAAAAGAAGTGATAAGAATGTTTCATTTAACTCTGTTATTGCGTGACCGTGAAAACCAAAAGTTGAAATATTGAATTCATTCTACTTACCTCTGCAATTTTATTCCTCGCATTTCCACACTTATAAAGTCTTTGTTTTTATTAAAGTAGTCCATCACCATAAAGATATCGAATTCAGGTAAATTTGCAGAATCTGTTTTAATAAACCCAGTATCTACTGAATACATTTCTAATAGCAAAAATCACTATCACTTTTAAAGTTTGAAGATATTGCAGCTGGAACCAACTTTCTTACGTGAAACGCAGCGGTGCTGAATATCAGGACAGGAAAAAAGTTTCTTTTTGTAGAGCTGTGCTATTTTTTTTTCATGCTCCATTTTCCACTATATCTAACATATTAGTACTTCCCCTTCATAAACTAGTTCCCCGACATTTAAGGGGTGATATTTCCCAGTAATCAATATTCTATTATTCACAAGAGAGTGAGAATAAATTAAAAATAAATTGGAAATAATTTGACAGATTTGAGGAAACTGGTTACCATCAGGCAATAGATAAAGAGAGTCAGAAAGACTCGAGTGGTTATTGCCAAAAGGCAACATGTTTGAGAAAAGGTCTGGAGAATTATTAATGTAAAAGTAGATTATTATCACTACAATATTTTGATTGGCTAGAACAGAGGTTCCCATACTTTTTTTTCTCATAGACCACTTTAAACATTTTGCTGGATCTGGTGGACCCCCTGCAGCTATTACATTTACTAACTTACTTCCAAAACCCGAAAAAAGTATATGTCTATGTAAATATGTAATGTGGCTATTTTTCAATCAACTATGAGTTAAAAGTTTTCGAAAAAAAGGTGAGAATTTATATTGCTTTGATTATGCTGTGAGTATTGTCATTTAAGCTAAGTTTCAAGGCCAGTCTAAAAAGCGTCTTCATCCAACAGTTGGATTCCTACTTAACTTTTTTGTATTCTAAGATTGACTCAAAGTACAAGAAACCAATAAGATCCC
>CAJUYH010007396.1:0-17683 GCA_910591685.1 Galerucella tenella | reverse complement strand
CATTGACGTCATAAATTAAAATAACATTAAAATTAAAATGATCCCCTGTTTAGGGTTTGTTGAATCTAGATATTAAACATTATTAAAAATTTTTGTTAAAATTATTTTAGACTGAACTCAGAACACGTGTTCGTCTAACGGATGTTGAAGTGACACTCCTTCAATTTTAAAAAATTAGCATATGACAAATGACAGTGAACATAGAACATAATCATTCTAACAGGAGTTTAAAATTGACATTGTAGAAATCTTTTCCAAATGTCCCGAAACAGATATGTAAACTTCCTAAATGAAATTATAAATTAATAATTTGATATTAAGGTCTAATGAGAACCTGTCAAGTTATAAAAAAATGAAAAAGATTAAGGGTCTAATGAGAACCCATTACTAAATCTAATTCAAAATAGAAAATTCACATATATGTCAAGAGAGATCCAAAGAATGATTCCAAACAACATAATTAAATAAACATTGTAGTCTGGTAGTCACCAATAACAAAACACATCTAATAAGGGAAAATGAATTTGATTTTAAAGTCTAATGAGAACTAAATATTCAAATCTAATTCCAAAAACGAATAAGATTAAGGGTCTAATGAGAATCCCTTTCCAAATCTAATTCAAACTAGATAATCAATTAATAGTCAAAGGAAACTCCAAATACAATAACCATTCGAACAATGAAGTATGTAAAAACAAATTACAGAAGTTATTAAAAACTATTCAAATCTACAGAAAATAATAGTCAAATATATACCAAGTAATATGTCAAAAACTAATGTGAGTGATCTTTAATTAGAAAGATCTGATTTAGAGTCTAATGAGAACCCATTACTCAAATCTACTACTAATAAGAAAAAGATTAAGGGTTTAATGAGAACCCATTACTAAATCTAATTCTAAAAACAACTACAACAAAAGTTCAGAAAAATTTAAAATAAACAAATGGAACATATGGTATCAGCTTGATGATGTTATGGATAAATATGAATATCATCATAGAGAGAGGATTAGTATGTAACAAACAAATTACATAATTTATTGAAAAATTTTTATATATATTTAATAAAATATCCCAAAAACCAATGTGAGTTGTTTTCAATGAGAAAGATCTGATTTAGAGTCTAATATGGTCCCATTACTCAGATCAACTACTAGCCAGAAAAAGATTAAGGGTTTAATGAGAACCCATTCCTAAATCTAATTCAAAAACAACTATAACAAGAGTCCAGAAATATTTAAAATAAACTATCAATCTTTTAAACGTCTATGTAATGGAATATAAGATCTATTTAATTGTACTTGTTTATTCAAACAAAAACTATTGTCTTGTAATTCTTCACTAATTTGTAAATCCTCAAGAAAATCTAACCTATTAAAATTTTTGGAATTAACTTCTTTTAACATTGTTGAATTACGATTAGGACTAAAAGTATGCTTATTGAATTTTAAGTGATGACCAAAAGCTGAATTCTCATATTTACTCAAATGTTCACCTATTCGAACTTTTAAAGGTCTACAAGTTCTACCTATATATGAATCCTCACAATCGTTACATTCAAGTTTATAAATACCACTTTTTGATAATTTATTAATTTTATCTTTTGAATTGACCAAATGTTTACTCAAGTTATTAGTGCTCTTAAAAGAAATTATTGTATCTGTTAATTTATTATTAAATAATTTTGAAACTTTTTGAGAAATATTTTCATTCAGAAAAGGTAAAGCTACATATCTAAAAAATTCCTCTTCAGAAGGATAAGTCAATTCTTGTTCTCTTTTGTTTTTAATTTTCTGAATTAACCTATTAATGATATTAGGATCATAACCATTATTGCAAGCTATCTGTTTAATAATATTCAATTCATTATTATATTTGGAATGTGAAAGTGGGACATTAAGAAGTCTATGAATGTAACAATAAAAAGCTGCCATTTTATGTTGATGGGGGTGATTTGAAAATGAAGGTATGACATGGTCAGTTTGTGTAGGTTTCCTATATATGCTGAATTCTAATTTATCTGATTTGTGGATAGTGAGGTCTAAGAAATTTAATTTATTTTCAGATTCAACTTCTAAAGTAAAAGTAATGTTGGGATGAATTAAATTCTTTTTATTTAAAAGATTATTAGCTGTTATTGAATTACCATTAATAAAAACAAGACAATCATCTACATATCTGAACCAATGTAATATTTCGCTATTATTTTCGTTAATTATGTGATTGACTTCTGAATTATTCATAAACAAGTCAGCCAAAAATGGAGATAAACAACTACCCATTGCTAAACCTTCAGGTTGTTGATAAAACTTACCATTAAAAACAAAAAAGTCTTGAGAAAGGCAAAATTTAAGCAGATTTAAGATTTGTTTGATAGTAGTTTCATTAATAAAATTAGATATAAGCAAATCACCTACTAGAGGTATAGTTTCCAGCTTAGGAACAGATGTAAAAAGATTACTAACATCAAAAGAAATCATAAGACAGTTATTGTTAAAGGGCATATTTATGTATTCAATTTAGTTACTAAATCCAAAGTATTAATTACTGAGAAGCTAGGTTGAAAATGAGTCAAATCTTTTATCAAATTATGTATAAAGGCAGCTATAATTGAAATTGGAGTGTTGGTGAAACTCACTACAGGTCGAATTGGAATATCATCCTTAGGAAGACCGTATAAACAAGGTATGACTGGATTACTAGAAATCAAATTATACTTAAAAAGATCAATATTCAATTTAATATGAGTTTTTGTTTTATTAATGAAACTATTAAAAGGATTCGAATTAAGTAATTTGAACTTATGTTCAGACAGAAAGTTTTCTACTTTTTTAATGTAATCAAATTTGTTTAAGATCACCAAGCAATTACCTTTGTCAGCTTTAGTAAACACTAAGTCATGATTTTTGATTTTAATTTTGATCTTCTTCAAAACTGAGTTTAAACGTTTATCTTTTTGATTGGACTTTCTTAAATTGTATTTCTTTACCCTATACAAACAATCATGAATATCATCTCTAATTGTCTTATTCAAATTATCATCTTTAGATAAAAATTCAATAGCAACATCTACCTCGATAGAAAACTCTAATAGCTCTCTCTCAGGAATATTGTATCCCAACGAATGCTTCAAACCAAGACCCAAAAGTTCCATTTCTGTTTCGTCAAAAGTTATGTCTGAAAGGTTCTTCACTCTTTCATGACAATTAAAATTTGAAAATTTGTTGTCATTTCTTATACTTACATTTGATTTTGTTAGATTTATCCTTTATTAGATCGGAAAGTTTTCTACTCAATCTATCAAACTTAATTTGTCTGTTAATACATACCTCATCCTGAACATCATTCAAAAATTTTTGTAAATCTAAATAATCAAATAATGTTATCAACCTATCATAAACATTTTGGTGAATATTTTATAGCTGGGCAGGAACAGTACGAGGCATAGTTTAGTGGTATGCTCTGCTTACCTGCCCTATGATTCACCAGAGTTACCACCTACTGAGGAGTTCCGCAAGGCGGTGGAATACTGCATGGTCAGGAAACTGCCTCTTCTTATTGGCTGCGATGCCAATGCGCACCACACTATGTGGGGCAGCACAGGCGTCAATAGCAGGGGAGAGGCTTTGCTTGACTATCTAGGTACCACTGACTTGCAACTACTCAACCGAGGGACGAAACCAACATTCCGAAATAGGATTCGGGCTGAAATCCTGGATGTGACGCTTGCGTCAAGTAGCGTTGTAAGTATGGTAAGGGACTGGCATGTTAATGATGATCCGTCATTGTCGGATCACAGTTACATTTGTTTCAGTTACAGGGTTGCTGTTGAAAAACAATCAATCAAGTATAGGGACCCCAAGACTACCAACTGGGAAAGGTATAAACTGGATCTCGCAAGGAGGCTTGGTGGTTTCCCTAGAAACTTTAGCAATAATGATGAGATCGATTGGGCCATAGCGTAGCTGGGCTCGATTATTGTCTCGTCATATGAAGAAAACTGCGCCGAAAAAACGAGGAAGGAGGGTAAGGGCCACAAATGGTGGAACAAGTCTTTGGATTCGCTACGGCAACATACCCGGCGCCTATTTAATAGGGCTAGGAAGACGAAGTCGGATCTGGATTGGGAGCAATACCGCCAGAAACGAAATGAGTACAAGAGTGCGGTCAGGTTGGCTCGAAGAGATGCCTGGCGGGCCTTCTGTGAGGATATCGTCTCGGTACCTTAAATGTCAAGGCTGCGCCGTATCTTAACGAAATCACCGGACAGCGCTCTAGGCTGCATGGAAGCCGCACCGGGTGTTTTCACCGAAACCCCGGTGGATACCTTGCAGCATCTACTGGAGACACACTTCCCCGGTTGTGAGGGAATCGAGCGGGAGTGTCCTGACATGGGATATGTAGGTATACAGCGACCATGTAAAGAGGACTATCTTCTAGCAAAGGAAATAGTCACATACGAGCGGAGTACTTGGGCGATACGGTCATTCAGACCATACAAGTCTCCGGGGACAGACCAAATCTTCCCGGCTTTGCTTCAACAAGGCTGGGAGGCCGTTGGCACAATTCTGGTGCATATCTTCCGGGCCTGTTTGGCACGCAGGTATGTCCCTGAACAGTGGAGGCAGGTGAAAGTCGTCTTCATACCCAAGCCGGGTCGTACCACATATACGGTGGCTAAATCCTTTAGACCCATTAGCCTAACATCCTTTGTACTGAAAACACTGGAGAGGGTGGCTGATCGATACATAAAGGAAAAGGTTGGGCTTAGGTATCCTTTGCACAACAATCAACATGCTTTTAGGTGTGGCAAGTCAACTGAAAGTGCCTTACACCAACTGGTAACTCAGGTGGAGAAGGCGCTGGAAAATGGCATGATCGCCCTGGGAGCTTTCTTGGATATACAAGGGGCGTTTGACAGCACCCCTGTAGGATCCATGTGTAGGGCTGCGGCAAATCATGGAATAGAGCCAATGACCACTCACTGGCTTGGGGCCATGTTGTGCAACCGTACAGTAGAGGCCACATGGAAAGACCATGTGGCAAAAATAATCGTCGCTAGGGGATGTCCGCAAGGGGGTGTTCTTTCGCCCACATTGTGGAACCTAGTCATTGACGAGCTAATAACCCTTTTAAACGGTGAGGGCTTTCTAACGATTGGGTATGCCGATGATATCGTTGTCCTTGTTGTTGGAAGGCACATTACCGTTCTCAGGGACCTCATGCAAAGGGCTCTGAATAGGGTACATGGGTGGTGTAACGAACACGGACTTGCAGTTAATCCTGCCAAGGCTAAGATAGTTGCTTCCACCAAAAAGAGAGGTATAAGACCTGAGGGTCTAAATCTTGATGGAGTACCACTGCCGGTGGTTGAACAGGTGAAGTATCTAGGAGTGATCCTTGATAAATCACTGACATGGAAGGCTCATCTTGATAGTCGCCTAAGCAATGTGACAAACACGTATTGGGCCTGTAGGAGAGCCATTGGTCCGAGGTGGGGACTGACCCCCAAAACGATCATATGGTTCTATAGAGTAATTATGCTGCCTATGCTCACATATGCGGCTCTGGTCTGGTGGCCGAGGGTAACCCTGGTCACGGCTGGATCGCAACTGACACGCCTTCAAAGGGTGGTCAGTTTGGGGGCAACTGGCTGCATGAGAACTACACCAACTGTTGCGATGGAGGTGATCCTTGGTCTTCGGCCTCTCCACCATGTGATCGAGGCTGAGGCGGGGAGGGCTTTCCTGCGCTTGAAACGGCTGGGATACGTGCGAAGAGGGGAAGAGTCAGGCACGTCAAGAAGCTCCGGCTCCTGGAATATATTCCAGTTCTAGCTCGAGCGGCTGATGAATGCCTGCGTAAGTACTACTTCGCTACCCCATATAGGGCCATGATACGGGATAGAGAGTCTTGGGAAAAAGAGAGGAATACACAGCCTAATGGGACCGTCTGGTACACAGATGGCTCATGCTCCGGTGATAGAGCAGGGGCTGGAATTTACTCCAGGAACCCAAGAACACAGGTTTGTGTACCATTGGGTGAGGGTGTATCTGCATATCAGGCCGAGATATATGCTATCTTGGAATGTGCGCAGATAAACCTAGACAGAGGTTATGTGGATCGACGCATAACCATATACTCCGACAGTCAGGCAGCAATTAAAGCCCTGAGTGGGTATACCGGCAACTCAGGACTTGCTAACGAATGTCGAGAACTACTTGCTAATCTTGCAAGGCGGAACGTGGTGCGGCTAGAATGGATTCCAGCCCACTCTGGTTTTGAAGGCAACGAGATGGCGGATGCACTGGCTGCGGAAGGGGCGGCAGCTCCTTTCTGCGGCCCGGGCCCGACCCTGGGCCTTACAAAACAAAGAATACGCAAGGAGACGAAGAAGTGGCTGAGGAATCAGCACCCCGCTCATTGGAATGCTCTGCAGGGTCCTAGACAATCCAAACTTCTACTGAAGGGATGGACTGATGGACACGCCAGGGCAGCCACTGAACTACCAAGGAGTAGGCTAAGGAAGATAGCAGGACTCCTAACAGGGCACTGCTGTATGAGGAAGCACCTCTACAATCTAGGAGTAGAGGAAAGTTCCCTATGTAGGGGTTGCGGCATGACTGATGAAACGTCAGTTCATGTTCTCTTAGAGTGTCCACACTGGGCTGTATTACGCAGGCGAATCTTCGGAGTCACTGTCATGGCTCCTGGAGACACAAGCAGGCATCCACTGAAAAAGGTTGCGGCCTTTATTGAAGGGCTCGGCTTCAAGGATGACTAGGTAGCAGGATTGGCACAATGGGCCCGCCAGTGGCCTCAGTGTCGGAACCTTGGCTTGAGTTGTCCAGGACAAGGCTCGCCTGCACATTTAGTAGTAGTAGTAGTAGTAGTAGTAGACGAACACGTGTTCTGAGTTCAGTCTAAAATAATGTTAACAAAAATTTTTAATAATGTTTAATATCTAGATTCAACAAACCCTAAACAGGGGATCATTTTAATTTTAATGTTATTTTAATTTATGACGTCAATGTGTTGTCAAAGTTTCTCGTATAAATTACCTGACGAGTAAGTAATTCTTTATCTACTTCTTTTATATTCTCCAACTTTTTTACTTACTTGCAGGTAAGCACTGAAGATGGCTTAATAGCCGAAAGCGCTCTGCGATTTTAATAAATTAATATTTACACAGAATACAAATATGTTTTCTTGAAGTTTACTTTTGCCAGATTAGACAACAACAATTATCAAAATTGGAAATTGAGAATTAAAATGTTGCTAACACGAGAAGGAAACTGGTCTGTAGTAGAAGAGGCAATACCAGATGAACCATTCGTTGAATGGAAGCGTAAAGATGAAAAAGCACAAGCTACAATATCATTAAGTATTGAAGACAATCAGATAGTACACATTTATAAATGCAAGAATGCGAAAGAAATGTGGAATGAACTGCAAAAAGTACATGGAAGAAATAATTCGAGTAACAAGTTGTATTTATTGAGGAAACTGTACAAGTCCAGACTTGAAAATAAGTCAATGCATGAATATATTAAGGAAATACTAGAATTAGTTGAAAGGCTACGAGGTATTGGCGAGACTATTAAGGATTTCCATGTAGCTGCATTATTATTAGGTGGATTACCAGAAAGCTATTCCACATTAGTAACAGCATTAGAGGCCAGGCCAGATAAGGAATTGACTCTTGAATATGTAAAGGGAAAACTAATGGATGAGTATAAAAGAAAAGAAGATACCAGTTCAACAGAGACGGCATTAAACACAAATAAGAAGTTTTCAAAGGAGATGAAAGAAAAAATAGAATGTTACTATTGTCATAAAAAGGTCACTATAAAAAAGATTGTTTTTTCATGAAGAAAGACAGAAGTAAGGGGAAGCAGCATGCTAAAGTAACTGTTGAAGGTGATGAGTTGACTGACTCAGTTTTTTGTTTCAATGTTTCTGGTCATAGTAAAGATAATCAAGAATGGTATATTGATTAAGGGGCTACAAGTCACATGACAAATAATCCAGAATTTTTTATTAAGTTCGATTATTTGAAATTGAACAATATTATAGTTGCCAATGGTCAGGAAATGCAAGTTAAAGGTAAAGGAGACATCTTAGTAAAAACAGAAATTTCAGGTCAATGCATAAGTTTAAAATTTAAAGATGTTTTGTTTGTACCTGAGCTGAGTAATAATCTGTTATCGGTGTCTAAAATTAATAATTGTATACATACATGACATAGACGTTTAGGTCACAGAAGTCCTGATGTTATAAAAATGATAGTAAGTAAAGATTTAGCTATTGGCATAAAACTGAATGATTGCGGCCAGAAAAAACAATGTGTCACTTGCATTGAAGGTAAATTCACTAGGAAACCATTTCCTAAAAAATCAGAGAGTAAAACATTTAAAGTTCTTGAGTTAATTCATAGTGATTTATGTGGACCTATGAGAACTTCTACCGTTGGTAAAAAGAAATATTCTTTGACTTTAACTGATGATTTTTTTCTGGGATTAAAAGTTTTGTAATTAATGGGAGAATACAAGGTGTCTTATAATTTGAACGACTTCCTGAAGTTCTGTGAATTGCGAAAATCGTGTGAGGTACTCAGTGGTCGATGTTATTATCATTATTGCGGAAGTGCTATTATACACAACAAATATTCAAGTAGCTCAGACGGTATTCAACAATGTATCGTTGGAAGGATGTGTGTGTACTTTTTTAAACACTATTTATTGATCATTCAATCTTGGGAATATGGTGTAGCTGGATTCGATCCCACTACCAAGGGTTATTTCCTGAATATATTCTGAATTTTCAAAGAATAAAACAACAAAACAGCAGGTAGCCGTCAGAATATAATACTTCAGAGAAAAAGGAAAACTATATAAAATAATAATTCGAATGAGAGGGGGTGCAACTCTCCCCCGAAGAATTCGAATGCAATACTGGACTTTTCTTAACGACTTCGTAAATCATAGGCAAATACTTTCGGGGTTCAGTATTGAGCAATATGGAAATTGATGCAGATTGATTTATTATCGAAGTTTCACAGTTTAGAGTTGAAAAATTATGGCAATAGAATTTTGGCAAGTACGGCAACAAAGGGAATTGGTGGAGTTTCCAAAATAATGAAGTCAGCTGATAATAATACAATATGTAAGCATATCATGTTATATAAAAAAGATCGCTCCTTTTAGAGTTACACTGATCTTATATTACACGGTAATAACATGTTTCCGCTGGATTACATTTCACACAAATATCAACGCAAACATCTTTTGAAAAAAATAATGAATCCAATTGGTGTAAATAATGCTAGTGTGTTACATGGTGATTCCGAATTACTCAAATTTCATTTTTAATATTATAAGGCTGTAACTTAAATTAAATTTCAGAAATACTGACGTGGTTTTGTGAATATAACATTTTTGTTATTATTTCAATCCTGGAAATAAAAACGATTCAACCTCTGACAAATCGATTTTAGTCGCAATTTTGGGTTGCAGTCCGAAGGTATGTGAATATTTAATTCCAAAATGAATACCAATCTACAAGAAACATAGCTGGGCGAAAGTTGATCTCAATGAAAATTCATTCAAATTTTTTAATTTTAATTTGAGTATTTATAGAAATGTTTCAGTATTAAATTTTATTAATCCATCCATAATATTTTGAAATAATGATAAGTAATCAGTTTCATGTGGGTGCGTCTGGAACCTTCTACGTAGTAGTATTTTCTTGTCTGAGTTCAATATTACACTGGCAAATTTTATAATTTCAGAACGACGATACCACCATTCAGTAGCTTTTTTGGAAATGGAAAAATCACTAGGAATAGCACTGTAGCATTCTTAGATATTGGCATTAGAGAATTCCTACATCGAAAATTGTCACACTCACCATAACACAAGACCAAAATGATATACTGGGTTTATGGATCCAACCTTAAGTGCCAATATTACCAGCTTAGAGGTAGTCGGGAGATACGGTTGCTATTAAACATGGAGATATTCAACATCTCCAGCTACCATATATCGTCGATTTTTCCAATAATCGTAATCGTAATCGCCCATGACTTGTAATGTTTAGAATGGCAGTAGACGGACACAACCAAAGATAGAAAATTTTTTTCTTCTCCAACCATTATTTGGAGCAACAGCATTGACTTGCCAAATGTCCGAACCATTTCAATTATTGACGTTATATACTCTTTATGATTAGTTTACTTTGACTTTCAATTCCTTCGTAAGTACGTCATTTCTCCATTGAACCTATATAGGAATTTCATTCCGAAGACTTGTATTTTTTTCTCTTGTTGTTTTGTGCCCAACTTTCACAATCGTGGATAAAGATCGGCTTGGATATTGTTCTGGACACGATTTGTTTTGTCATCATCGGCAACTCTTTCTTTCACACACGCGTGTTAGTTTATGAATAGTATACTTCAGTCTGATCTTGTTGTCAATTTCAACTATTTTGACCCCTCTTTGTTCATAACCCATTAAGACATCTAAATAATTTCGTTTGTTCTATTTTTTCATCGCTATAAATTAAACAGTTTGAACTCCGTGTTAACCGATGAACATTATTTTTGTTTTATTCACATCTACTTTCATTCAGCAGCTTCATGTCATAGTCTCACATCGTTTCCCATATTCTTCTGATTTTTGGCATATTATGGGATCGGTAGACGCCTTTCACCAATCATTATTTTTTTTGGGGCGAGATGGGAAGCTCATGTTCGACTGGATCCTCAACCAGTACCCAGACAGTGTTGGACTCATCCTCACGGAGATTCCTACCAATCAAACACACCTCAAACTCGCCGATACTCCCGCCTTGGAATCACTACCCTAGCATACATGTCAAGACGGGCGGCGGTCCCTCACATAATCTCCATCATCTTCTTCCTTCTATCACTCCTACCTCTCTCATGCCATAGCGAGTTCTTCTCTTTCCCTAATCATGCTCTCTACTACGCCACTTATCTCCATCCAATCCTCCTCCTCTCAACATAATCTACACCATATTTTCTCAATACACCGCCTCTCCCAGTTTATTTTCTATCTTCTTCAAAACTTCCTCATTCTTCCAACATCTAAACAATGTCCCACATAATCCTCCACTTCACATCTCTCGCACACTCCAGTTTCTCTTTTCCCAATCTTGTGGAGGTAACCCACTGTTGACCCATGCCCTGTGAGCACCTGCGTCAAGAAGTAGTTCACCTCTCCAAATTTCCGGTCCACCCAATTTCTCCTGCTCCCAATCGCTCCTTTTAGCGCGCCCTCTTACTCATCCCACCTTCTCTCCATTCCCTTATTCATCCATTCCTGTACTTCTTCTCTGCTCGCACCCCTCCAGCGTTTCTGTCTGGCTCTAGCTATTAAGTCCAATGGATAGGACCGTGACAGTACTGCTGCTGCCAGTCCACCCACTGTCCTGTACTCCTTCACCACCCTCAGAAGTATTCCTCTCTGTACCCGCAGGAGTGGTCTAACCCTCGCATTCACCACTGCTTTCTCACCCCACACTTCTGCGCCATACAGCATACTCTGCTCTACCGTCCTACCAATTATCCTCCTCTTCCATTCTCCCGGTTCTTTCACATTACCCATCAATCTTCCCAGCCACGCTGCCCTTACTTTTGCCTCCTGTGCAGCCTTCAACATATGGGTTTTGAAGGATAATTGGCTATCCAACCACACCCCCAGATACTTCACTGCTTCCTCCATCCTAATTTTCTTCCCCTTCATCATCACCCCCACCTCGCTTGCCTTGCTCCGCCCCTTCACCAGTAGCCCCACCGTCTTATCCTCAGCCACTTCCAGTCCACACCGCTTTATCTCCTCCACAATCTTCCTACACATTCTCTCCGCCTTCCTTTCTATCTCCGCCTCTCCCCATGCCGTACATACCAGACATACATCGTCCGCATACACCGTAATCTCACATCCCTCTTCACATGCTATCCCACAAACTTTATCAAACACACACTTCCAAAGCGTCGGTCCCATAACCGAGCCCTGAGGCACTCCAATCTCCGTCCCATACCTTCTCCCCCTAGTGTCTACCATCGCACGCCCCGTCAGGTAGTCCTCTACTAGATTAACTAGCCCCTCCCCTACTCCGAGCTTTGTCAACGCGCTTAACACCGCCCGTTTACTGACACTGTTGAACGCGTTCTCCACATCAGAGAACACAAGCAGAGTCAATTACTTATTCCTATCGTTACCATGCCTTGCCCTTTGCACCAAGTCCACCACCCTGCCCAGCGCTGAGATGCATGACTTCCCTTCTACAAACCCATGCTGGTTTTCCCTAAAACCCCCATTCCTATCAACTTCCTCCTCAATCCTAACCTTTATTATCCCCTCCATCAATTTACCCAATCCACACAGCAAGCTGATGGGCCTGTAGTCCCCCACCCGCTTCTCATCCCTACCTGTCTTCTTCACAAGGATCACCCTGGCCACCTTCCACTTTTCCGGGAACTCTTCCTCTCTCAGTATCCTGTTAAACAGTTCCAAAAAGTATTTCCCATTGTCATCCAACAGCCTCTTCGCCATATCACCTCTCATGCCATCTATCCCTGGGGCTTTCCTAACCTTGACATTTCTCCCCCCCTCCTCTATTTCCCACTTCTCTACCGACCTCATCCCTCTCATTTTCCCTATCTTCCTAGTATTCTGGGCTTCCCGAATTCTGCCCTCCACACCTCCTTCTACCCCTGTAAACAATTTCTCTATAATCTCTTCCTCCCAATCTTCCTCTAGCATCACGTTCCTATTTCCACCCATTCTTTTCACCGCTATCTCATACGCCCTCCCCCATGGGTGGTTTTCCAACTCCCCCAGTAACTCTTCCCACTTTCTTATTTTCCCCCTCTCCACCCTGCGCTCCAGTTTCTTCTTCTTCTCCTCATATCCACATTTTCCCCCCATCCCTACTTTTCCCCTCAACATTCGTCTTCGTTCCTTCTCACAATCCCTCCACAGACTCTCTATTTCCTCATTCCACCAGTAATTAGCCCTTCACTTGCGCCTATTACCCCTTTTTCCTTCTTTCCTGCAGCCCTGTATCACATCATACAGTTTCTACACATCATGCCCAAGTCCCCTTCCTATCTCTTCCCTTACTTCCTTCCTCATTATTTTTGCATCAGCCTTCGTCCACTTCCATCCCTACTCTTCCACCAATTCCTTTCACCCTCCTCTTATAGTCGTCTCCACATACCTATGTAAACTCAAGCTTTCCTCATCCTCCAGTACCCTCCAACTACTCATTCTTTCCCCCAGCCATCCATCACACGCTGTTATGTCAATAAATAATGAACCCCGTCACCCCTCACCCCACACTTCCTCCAGGATCTCACCTCTCCTGTCCGTTTTTCTCCCTTCCCAGGCAGTATTCTTGGCATTGAAGACGCCTGTCACCATTCTTCTAATAGCTCTCCTTTTCCCTTTAGACACCCTAAGATCTTCCTCCAGTCCTGTCATACTCCTCTCATATTCTTCTATGCTAACATTTGGACATGTATACACACTGTACACCACCATGTATCCAATTCAAACTACCACCCAACCGTTACCCTTCCTCACTTCATTCGCCCTCATTCCATCTCCCACTCTTATTCCTGCCTCTCCTGTATCATCCATTATCCACTAATCATAAATCATATAAACTTCAACAAGTTTTTAAATTTAAGGATTTCAACATGAGAAATCGACTACTTTCCAATAACGTGATCTCTACCCATTATCTTTTGGATTCAATTCATCCACTTTAACATTACATGTGGTTCCTAAACAGGGCTTTTTGTGGAATATCCGTGTGTGGCGTGTGAGTTATAATGGATCATTGCGTATGAAGTGTAGCGTTAAGCTTGTGTGCAACGGATATCAAACATAAAAATTAATTTATTCACAAAGCTTATGAGTTTTCTGTCAATTTTTAAATAACCTGGAAAATTTATATTTTATTTTACACGGTCTATTTCAACATGATATAACTACACAGGAAAATGGAAAAAATTCCAACGCAAAAGAGAATTAATCTTTTGATATATATTTCTAGCGGCAAACCCTTCATTACTTGAACATAATTTTTTGCAATCCATCAATATTTAGGTTATTCTGTAATGCCTTTCAATCATGCAAGCAATATTCATTATAAGTGATTTCCAAAACTCCACAAGGTTCACACGCATATAATGTATCCTGAATAAACGTCTTTTGTTTTCTTCGGGAAGGTTTATAGAAGAAACCCTTGAATAGTAATAAAGTCAGTCTATGACATCACGCTTTCCTAAATAATCCAAATACTTGGATGCTTCCAGGTTGAACTTATAGTTCGATGAATTATTTTTATAGTTCCATTTTGATGTGTATTTATTGTTCAACAATGTAGAAATACATCAATGGAAAACTTCGAACCAAATAGTTTTTGACAATCATGGTTGTGTATCTAATATTGCAACTATAAATCAAGAAACTATATCTTTATAATATCCCAACTATCAATACATGCGATAATTGTATGGAAGTTTCAACATTTTGTGATTTAGCTGAAGAGCTGAAGTGTGGGGCTCCACCCAGTATCCACCCATCTTGGCGATATAAAGTTATTTTTGAGGTTTCTCTTTGGTACAACACCTGAATGATTAGGTTAGCAAAAAACTTAAATAATGATAGTCTATAATGCTAATCGTTTTTTCTTCAGGTCCTGTAACTCATCTAACTAACTCTTTTATACTGTATCTTGAAATTTCCTGAGATTCGGTTTCGTATAATTTCATTTTTATGAAAAAATTGGTTGACCAGAACTTGCCTGGTGGAGGATTGTTTTCATTCACTTCTCTCCTCCATTTGGGAAATGAACTGAGTGGACTGTATATTTTTCCTGAAGCTGGTTTGGTTGTTCACTTACTTTCTATACCAGCGGCCTCGATTACAGGCTTAATAGCGGAGGAAAAGGTTTGTGTTTTTATTGTAGATGGTTCTACGATAAGTTGTAATGGAGCATTAATCCATTTCATATTAAAATATAGTCGGTAACTTTAAATATATTCAATTTGTCAAACTTAAAAGAGAACCAACTTACTAACTAACTTATCGTTTCTATAGCGACGGCTACGTTATAGTGAACTTATGAAATAATTATAACTGCTCACTTACTGGAACACTGGTAGATTTTTTGAGTCACTTATTACAAACTTGCTTCGGACATAAGAAAAGGGGGTAGGGTGAAGGCATGCAAGTTCGAATACAAAATGGTTTGTTTTCGAACACCTGGTGTTCTTGGTTTTCAATATTCCAGAATGACATTTTCACTTGACAGTTGAATTTCGGATGATGACAGAAGATAGATGGGTGAAACGAGTGCCAAGAGGGGGAGAAGGTGGTAAAAAAAGAATAGGAAGGAAAAAGGAAAAGGAGGTTGGAAGAGACCTGAGAATAGTGGGAGTAAGGAACTGGGAAAAAGAGGCGAAGAACAGAGGGAAATGGAGAGGAAAAGTGAAAGATCTCGAAGCCAAGGGCCAGATATGCCTGTATTGCTGATATGTACAGTGTGACCCATTTTGTTTGGAAGCACCTCCGTAAAATCCGCATTTTTCAACCAATTTTGTTTTAATTTTTCGTTATATTCAGTATCAAAACCAGTATTTTGGCACAAATTTTCATAGCTTAATCACTATTTCCAAAGGCAAAATTACATAAGGCAATTTTTTTTCTTAAATATGACTATACCACTGGATTCAGAATCATCACAAACGTAAACTAACAAAATTTTATACAAAAAAATTGTATTAACGACAAAGTTATCACAATCACAACATGAATGAATTTGGAAAACGTGGTATTTTCATTATTTTTTTACGTAGAATTGAGACAAATGTTTGAGTCCTTGTTTTTGTTTACCATGTTGCCATTTCCAAAATTTGTCTACACTCTACGTAAAAGATTAATGAGAATACCACTTCTTCCAAATTCATGTTAAATTTGTCGTTAATAAAGATTTTTTCATGAAATTTTGGTAGATTACATTTGTGATCATTCTGAATCCAGTGGTATAGTTAGATTTAGGAAAAAAAATGCATTATGAACTTTTGTCTTTATTGGCAATGAAAATAGTAACTAGGCTATGAAAATTTGTGCCAAAATACTGTTTTTAATACTGAATGTAACAAAAGAAATTAAATCAAAATCGGGTGAGGAATGTGGATTTTACAGGGGTGCTTCCTAACAAAATGAGTCACACTGTATATAAAAAGTAGCGATCCCTTTTTGAGTTTGGCAGTAAATGAAGATGGTTATTTATTCAACAATTCGAAAACCGAAGTAATAACAGATGAGGGATACACAGAAGAAATTTCTATTGAAAAAGGTGTAAGACAGGGTGATGCACTATCAACCACGCTGTTCAATATAGCGTTAGACGGAGCGATTAAAGCGATAGCTCGGGGAACTATAATTTCTCAGAATATGACACAAATAATAGGATATGCACACGACCTCGCTTTAATTGCAAGAAATAGAAACAGCCTGGATAAGATGCTATGCGATTTGGCTGGAGAAACGAAAAGTAGAGGCTTGGAAATAAATGGAGGAAAAACTAAATACATGATAGTCAGCAGGGAAACAACGGAGAATATAAACGAAATAAGAATACAGAATAACAAATTTGGAAAAGTAGAAAATTTTAAATATTTATAGTTTGGCAAGTTTATCTGAAACTACGGGGCGTCGGTAAGAGGCGAGGAAAAACATGGCGTATATCTGTCAAACGTACAAATGGCGTACGGTACCTATTTTATCAAGTAAAACTGATATTTCAAAGGTAACGGACAATACGAACACCACTGGATAAATCAATATCAATCAATTGACGAAGTGAGAGGGAAGAACATACGCACGCCCTTGCCAATAAGAAGTCACCTGGTCGATAAAAATCACCAATTATGTAATCGGTGGGTGTGGTAATTATGGTTTTCCTACAACGCTGTCAGAGCTTTAAGAAGCCCATAACAAATTTGGAAAAGTGTTCTCTTTTAATATTCATAAATTGGAAAATAATGTTAATAGAATAAATCCAAGGAAACAAGCACATTATAAAATTAAAGTTCAATCATATTTTTAATATTGTTAATAATAAAAAGACCCATTTATAATTATTATCACTACATAATCAGTACTTCAACTTTTTCATAGTGAAACGTGGCAATGTCGAATGTTTTCGACTGCATTCCTTTCACGGTTTCAGATAAACTTGCCAAAGTATAGGTGTGATGATAAACGAGAAAAATGATAAAAAAGTAGAGATAGCAGAAAGAGTAAAAGCGAGAAATAAGGCGTACTGGAAGTACAATGAATTGATGAATGACAGGCATTGAGGTAAAAACACCAAATTGAAATTGTACAAAGCTGCTATAAGACCAACAATGACATATGCCGCAGAGACTATGTGTTTGACAAGTGGAAACGAAGAAAACTTAAGGATAGCTGAGAGAAAAATATTGAGGAAAATTTTTGGCCCAGTGGAAACAGAAGTAATTTATGAAGGAAAATGAATAAGGAGGAAACAGCGGAGTGATTCACCGCAAAAAAAATGAATCTGATGAGCTTAAATCAGCGGCCACCATTCCGACAGGAATGAATAGCCTATATATAAATAT
>CAJUYH010007395.1:0-17684 GCA_910591685.1 Galerucella tenella | reverse complement strand
TTTTTGAAAATTCGCGTGTTTATCGTTTATATTTTGTGTGAAGGTTCGTATATAAATTTCATATTTATTATATTATATTGTTTTTTAACCATCGAGAAATGTAGTGACTCTAAACTAATTTATCTTTCTTTGTAATATAGCCTAGAGTAATTGTGATCTACGTCTCCTGTGAATATTTTTTGACAAAAATCGTTGATTTATTTATAAAAAGTTACATAATTCTTAGATAATATATTTAATGTACAAAAATACATTTTGCCCATTTTTCTTTTTTCAAACTGTGGGTATTTTCAATTGAATCCGGTATTGCAGAGTTTGTCAAAAAGTTAATCCTATTCTATTAGAAACTTTTTATACATTGGATATCGTGGACATTTCGACATTTTATACTTTTTACAGCAATTAATTTTTTTGAAACTTTTTGACTTGCACTGTCTTTAAAATAGCCCCTGAAGATAAAATTCAATTTTTAACTAACCTGTAAGTTGAATTTTGAACCATACTATGATTTTTTTGTAAAATGGTAGTAAATCAATTTATAAGGTGTTTTTTTTCACATTTTTCGAAATGAGAGCAAGTTTCGGTAATCTCTCTTTTTTATTCAAAATATTGGAAGTATTTTGCAACAGGCTTGCTCAGGAAATTCAATACATTTATTAAATTAATTATATGTAAATATTGTAATGGGCCATGTTGAATTTCAATAAAAAGAAGATACATTTTTTTCAGTTTCTTTTTGTGATGTTTTTTCTAACCTACACTCAAGATACAATAATAAATGATTCTTACCTTACAGTGTTGGTAATATTATTTGAAAACTAATCAGCTATAGAATAGTTTTATGTAATTATTTCCCAGATCGAGAGGAGATGCATCAAAAACTTCATTTGTCATATCAAGTTGCCACTTACAAAAAGCTTCAATGAGGTGTGAAACTTAACAAATATATGTTTTTACAATGTTGATAGTTTGTGGTGAACATTATAGGAAATGAATTACATCTGGTAGGGTTTTTTATGTCGATATAACAATTTATATTTTGGATGATTTAAAAAATAGTCTCTCATTTAAGGTGTGATTCATCTGAAAGAGAAGTTGGCTACTGTAAAGGTTGACATGGGAGCGCGAATCTGCTGTTTAATTTTTGTTATCTGTTTGTAATTCCTCACACTAGGTGGCTAAAACTCTGAATTTAACTTTAGAAACGCCCCTAATAACACAGAAACATCCCAAAAATATTCCAGAAACATCCTTTTAGGACAATAGAAACATACTAACAACATCCCCATTTTCTTCGAAACATCTCTAGGATGTTTCAGGTAACAGCCTTGTCATCATTTTCAACGTTCTACAAACATCCCAGTAGGATGTTTCTAGGATGACATAGGATTTACTAGGAACATTCGGGGTACTTTGCTTAGAACATCTCAGAAACGTTTTCAAAAATACACTGGAAGTGGAATCACTAGGTGCGAATAAAACATTTCAATATTTCTTAAGACAAAAGTTATTTATTACACATTTCTAACCATATTTTCCAAAAACCACATGTAACATTATCTACTAGGTATACAGAAATAAAACATTAGGGAACAAGTATTAGCAACCATGAGACTTAGTTGCCAGTTATTCGAATTAACATTTTCCTCGTGACTTTTCGGTGTGTTTTGATGAGTTATTTCGTTTTCGTTATCCTGGGCACAAGAAGTAGGAGTACACGAATGAGACTGAGAATTATTATAACCGCTTGACCCACTGGTAGACAGATCTCCATTGTCAATATCATTGCTGTTACCTTTTTTCAGACGTTCAAAGCACTGACTATATTTATTCAATAATATTATTTTTTCTGACTATCCATTTTACTATCCAATATCAATACTCACTTCATAAGTAAGCCACAACCCACAACACTCACAACACAATGTTACCGCTTATTTTTACCACAAAAACTCAACACATTTCTACTTCTAACCTTACTTTCCGCAAATTAAGTCTTCTTCTTATAATCTTCTTACCTCTCTGCAAAGTTGAAGCACAGGGATATCACAAATGCGTCAGTAGTAATATTTTAATAGGTATTTATAGATTTAATAAACATTGTTAAAGTTTAAAGACAATTTACAAGTATTAACAAATAAGTTTGTACAAGTTGTATATTTTTTAATGAAAATCATGTTTCTGTACCAAGAGAAACATTCTAGGGACATCCCACTGATGTTGCATTCTATCAATCCTATTTATGTACCAATAGAAACATTAAAAGAACATCCCACCTGTGTCGGAAACATTGGGACACTAGTAGTACTTTATAGGTATGTCCCAGGTAAATACTGTGTTATTAGGGGCAATGCAACTTGTACAATCAAAGTATAAGCGCAATGCTTAAGCTACCCGTAACTCCAAACTCAGTTTAACAAACGTTGATTTTAGAAGGGCTCACAGAAAATTTGTTAGGTTGGTAGTCTGTACACATACGCATCACCTTAGCGCATCACCATGTAATTCTGTCAAACTAAGTGTTTTGTGATGTGATTTAAAAAGATCAACAATCGCATAACCAATTTTAATTTTCACTTTACTAATGGAGAATGCCTCAAAAACCTTAACTTTGATTCCTTATAAACCTTGCAAATATTATTAAACCCTTCTGATAAATAGTACTCATTTAGTACATTTTTATAAATTTGTTGTAGAAGCCTGCAAATGGTCTTATACCCATACTATCAGGCATTCAGTGCCTTTCCTAGTGTGTCCTATAGATATTCTATTGTATTGAGATCTGGACTTGAAGGTGGCCAATTCATACGGAAAATCCCGACTTCTTCTAAATATTTATGCACGATGTGGTCGCGCGTTATCGTCTATGAAAATGAAATTAGGCCCTATAAATGGAGCAAAAGGTACCACATGCTCATTAAAAATGCTTGATATGTACCTTGCTCCTGTCATAGAACTTCCATCTACAAGAACCAAGTCAGTACGGGAACTCCGAACCATAACTGAGCCTCCCCGGTAACTTATTCTTTCCGCAATGATACATTGTGCGAATCGCCCTCCTCTTGTCTTCGATAGACATCAGAGAACAATACATTTAATCGGAGTCATTCCAGTTCTCTTGTTCCCTTGCAAAAGCAAGCCGACCTCTGCGTTGTTCCGTAAATAGCAGTTGACATAGGGCTGGCCGTCTGTAATATAAATTAAATTCAGTGAGACGAACTGTCCACCTGCTTACACATTTCTTACTTCGCTCAAACTCAACTCAACTGACGTTAAATGTCTGTTTCTCAAACACGAAGAAACCAAAAATCTATCGCGTGAGGATGCCCTTCTACGGCCTTATCCTGTTCTCCTCGTGGAATTTCCAGTTTCATTAAACTGCTAAATTGCTCTTTAAACTGCATGACTAGCATCTACTACCTCTGCCGAAATAAATTGGCTACGACCATCTTGAACTAAAGCCACTGCCCTTGCAGCATCCGTTGGGAGTTAAAGCCATTTTATTTCAAATCAATTAACAAAATGATAAGCTTAAACATTCTGTCTTGAGTTAGTTGTTTATGTAGTGATTCTTAATTTTTGCAAATTGACGCCAATATATTTTAATAAAATGCAAATATTGTTTAACACCTCATTGCTAGATTTTTCGTTAAATGTAAGTGGTTTGTTATTTGGAATAATGGTTTTAAAAATAAAATATTCCATATTAAAAAAATTTGGTTTTGATTGTGATGAAAGCTAGCCACCAGGAGGCATTTTCAGTATGTTGCGAAGCAAAAAAGAGAAAAGGTGTTTCACAAGAATCATTTATTATGAAATATGACTGAATATACTAACATTGAATGACAATGCTAAACAGCAATTTATTTAATGCTTATTAATATCTGCCGCATTTTAGCTTCTACAATCGAACTCATTTCAAATTTTGATGTAGACGACATTATGCAGATTGTCTCAGGTGTTTGTACGAAAATTGAGAGATGATAGGGGTTGAAAATGATGATAGTACTGATAGTAGATCATATAAAATTTCTAATTTGACGAAATGTTGGATTCTAAAGTTGAAAATTAAGTATTGTTTTTATTTATAATTATATTAAATTTCAACTGTTTGCATACGCAATAAATTCAGTGAATAGAGGATTCTTCTTCCATTCTACAGAATATACAATCTTTTTGCTCTACTAGTTTGAGGTTTTTAAGGTGCCATAGTGTCCTCTTAGGACATTAGTCTTAGTGCAGCCTTACTCTGACGTAGTCATTAATTTCGGTTATAGTTTCTATTATTGCCTCTTCCTCGCCACATATTTCCACTGGTCAGATCTTCTCTCCTTTTCAGCGTTGCCTCTATTTCTTCCATTGGAGCTCTGTTACCGCAAAAAGCTTCTGGCACCCAGAAGGGTGTTTTAGTCACCCCCCTTTGCTAGTATATCTGCATTTCAATTCTCTATTCCAGTGTTTTCGGTACACTGTAAGGTAAGATATTCCTAAATCGTTTTAGAACCTATTCACCCAATTTATAATGTTAATTTTGAAAAAACATAAAAGCTTTTAGCATTAGAGAAATACATTTCAGTTTAAAAGAGTGATGCCCCTAAATGTTGGCAACACATTACCAAATTTCTAAAAAAAATAATACGCGCTTTCTTGATATGGAAATAAGCGTCATCTCATTTATGCTGTCAATTTTTGTAACAAAATATAGCATCTGAACATTTTCTTAACTTTACCTACGAATATGTCTGTTAGTAGTAAAAAAGATGACATTTTGAGCTCTTAGAAGAAAATAGATGGGCGTAGAAAAAGTATAGTACGTTACACGAGTTGTAATCCCATTACTTACAACTCTTGTTATGTAATATACTATTACACTTCTATCTAAATTGATATTTGGAGCTGGAGCCCGGGGCCCGTTGCATTTGCTACTCTTGCTACTAGGCTAATCTGGCACTGCTTATGCCCGATTTCACCAACCTTCCTAACTAAAAAATTCCTAAGCTAGGAAATGCCTAAATCCGATTTCCACCAACCTACAAAATCTTTAGGTAAGAAATACCTATAACTAAACATAGGATTTGGATTAATTTGAACTTGAGTTTACAAGAGTAGTGTAGATTTTTTTATAACGTCATCAACTGTGCATTTTTGGTGTTTATACACTGTTAGAAATTGATTCAATTCCAATAAATCTTTTAATAATAATTACAAATTAAAAAGAAATTTTTAATTCAACTTTAGAAGCCTATAGTTTGATAACGAAGAGAGTGAGGTACAAATTTTATATGAAGTACTATCATTATTTTCAGATCCTATACATCTCCCAGGTTTTTGGTACTAGGGCACCCTGCATAATTATTTCGAAAAAGTACATCATATTAGCTCGAAAAATTAGTGAAGTAATGACAAAAAACAATATTAAGTTTCAAAAAGTTCTGTCTAGCAGGAAGCAAAACATGTTAGTACACATCCAGCTGATCGTCGGCTAGGGTAATGCAGATTGGAGGATCATGTGGATGTCTCTTTGTTACATGCTAATTACATGTTATAGAGGGATAAGAATAAATACCAGGGGACCTATTCTCAGCATATGCAAATTTGCATTCGCATATAACAATTTACGAATGGCTACATGCGCATTCGTAATGAATATTGTATTCTTTCCTATTCGTATACGTGGTGCGCAAGTGTTTACGAACGGTTAGCTAAACACACTCGCGTAAACATGGCAATACAGCATAAGCACATGCTGTGGCTCAGGGGTGAGTTCGAGAACGTCACACTGGTTGAAATTTTGCACTTGATTGGTGGGGGTAAAGGGCGATCGTAGTGCGACGCTCCATCGAATGAGTTCTCGAACGGATTTACCTTCTTGTGGTTGTTAACTATAACCATACTTTTTTAAATATTATTGTTCAACTTTTAAGTTTTTCGATTTTAAATGTAGAGTAGATAATATGGATAAAAAACGAGTCCCATTGATTGCGCTTACTTTGGGAAAACAGTTGCTCGAAGGTATAGATAGGTACATTCCGACTAAGAAAGCGAGTCGGAAAATGAAATAAAAATCTCTTTAATATCCCAAATTGAGTCAAAGCTGCAACCGCGAAAAAGAAGACATCCAAGGTGTAAAGATTACTTTGAAGGAGTTACTCCCTGCTATAGTTTGAGATGAATTTTAGAATATTTATAACTAGCCTAGGTCTAACAATGAATCTGGCGCCAAGAGTTTTAAACAGAAAAATTTTAAAAATCCTTTAGGCACGCCAATCTACCACAAATAAGCTTAATAATATTTTAAATTTGAATAGGAGAAGGAAATTAATTTATTTTTAAATTAAAAATTTAATAAACAACATACCAATCTAAATTCGTTGTGTCAGATAGGGACCAAAGATTTTTTTATCAATTTTATTACTAGTTAATCTTGACAACGGTAGCTGGAAAGCTACCGAAACGTCGAAATAAAAAACATTATTGTGGTTTGATTCCCAGAAGAATAAGAAAAAAGAATAAGTAATGCCACAAGGAACTTACAGAAGATATCTAAATTCTAACCACAAAATATTCAAACCAAACTGACAGGTGCGATTTCTAACCGAGTCGGGACTGGTGTAATTTGAGCGTCGCTCTAAGGAGTTCTCGGACTGTGGGGGAGTACACAACAAGAAGACGCTCAAGAGTTCTCGGACACAAAAATAAGTGAATTTCATACTAGTGCGATGTTCTCGAACTCAGCCCAGCTGATGTTTATAAAATCCCCTGACGTACAATATTGGGCTTGTTCTCATAAGCATCACAGACAGTCTTTGACAATCCGGATTCGGCGCAAAGACCCAAAAGCGTTCTCGTTAGAACGATTTAGGGTCTTTACGCCGAATCCGGATTGTCAAAGACTGTCTGTGATGCTTGTGAGAACAAGCCTATTTAAAATTTTCGGATTCTACCCAATTCTACGCTTGTTTTATGTTTACTGCTAGAAGTGTTTTGGGGTTCCAAGGGAAATTATTTGAACTCAGATCTGATTTTTGTTAATTCTAGCTTACAAGAATAATGGATATTAATGAAGGTAAATATAAAGGCATCTTGCAAACTGCTATAGGTATTTTGAGATTTCGCCGTCTTTCATAAATTCGGGGTGCTCTCTCTTCAGCATTTTCTGATGCTTGGATTAAAAGCAAGTGAACAAACTGTGCAGCCATTTATTTAATGACGCAAAGTCTTACAAAACTAACTCGAAATCAAAATCACGAAATAATTGTAATACACCCATTGACATATTATATGTCAATGAGTACACCATACACTTTAAAACATATACAAAAGCAAGGTTATGTATGGCAAATACGCATTCGTATATGTGATTCACTTAAAATATCCCGCTCGCTGCAATTTCGAATGATACATACGCATGCGAACCAATTGCGGATGTTCAAAAATAGGAACCTTCGCATTTATAAACATTACGTATGCGTATCTCAACATTCAGCAGCTGAGAATAGGTCCCCAGGTCGGGTTTGTACACTGACCACCCAAAATTAACTTAGAACGTAAATTTCACTCAAATAGCCTGTTCGATTTTGGTAAATATTTTTTACATTAAACGGTTGTTCTCCAGTGGTCAAGAAATTTAATTCAGAAGTGACAATGAGAAGATATTTTCCCCCATTTTCGTTACACCGTGTAGCTTGTAACAGCAACTTTAGCGGATGTCGAGTGGATACTACTCAGTGCTCATGCCATGATTGAAATTTTTACTTAAAATTTGATCAGAGTATATACGAAGGTGTCAGAATGAGAAGTTATTTCTCCTCATCGCTAAAATGCACTGTAGGTGTTGAACATTCTGTTATCTGTTTCTTTGGAAAGTTTACAGTTTCAAACATACAGAATGTCCCAAAAAGTAGCAGTATAATTCGTGTAGAATTATTAGGACAAACATGTTGAAATGTATCCGTTCATCCATCATTTACGGTGATTCACTCTGTACATTCCGCTACCTACTAACCATGTTTGCCGTTTTTTAACAATAAGCTCGTTAACTGTGATGTCTTTGTGTAAGTATTATAAATCACAATATTATATTTCTTGATTTGAATTTCATCGACACCATACTCATCATATTTTTTTTCATTTTTCACAGTACCCCAATCAATTTGCCGAATGTAAAAATAGCTCGTCACGAAGACTAATCGAGCCAAGTTTTGGAGTGGTAAAAGAGTGCCTTTTCGCCATCAGGAATGGATTTTTGTAAAAAAAAAATAATAACTAAATCGCTTCTATAACCAGTTTGTGAATACAATAAGTTTTTATATTGAATGCTCAACTTAAATCAATATTTTAAAAAACCAAGTAAAATGAACAAATTAGAACAAAATATGTTATCAACTAGTAAGGACCTTAAAATTCTGATTTCACACTACGAAACCCAGGCGAAAAATATTTCATTGTTTGTTCTTGGCTACCCTTGAATAATCCGTTTTAGCCTTTTCAAGTATGAACAGACTATATTTATATATTGACAGAAATCTGAGTTTTCGTTAGCATTAAAAATAACTTATGACTTAATAGCTTCTATCACTAAAAAAATGCTTCTTACTATTGACTGTTCATTCTCAACTAACTTCAGTGTTCGATTTTCATTATTATTCGAATTTAATCGTATAAAAAACTCAAAATGGAGTCACTGCAAAATACAAATTCTAATAGCTAGTCCCCATCCTCAAAGATAAGATTTCAGACATAGGTGTAGCGCCCACAGACCACGTAGCACCTTTTGTTTGAAGTTTTGTATTGTGTGTTGCGGCACTAGTAGTATTCATTTGTCTTATTATTAACGCACATTATTCATACGGTCAGGCAATCACAGACCACATATAACCGAGGCAATGGAAAAGGAGGAATAACAGAAATCTAATCACAAATACATTTCAAACCGATTAACAAATAATCACCAGAGCCGGATTTAGTATTGGGTTGGGCCGGTTCGGGGAGCTATAGCATTGGGCTTCGTGTCGATATCACCAAAACCTTCTTAAAATTTAATCAGGGATTTCGAATTCATTTAGTGAGCCCGCCGTTTTATAGCCGCTGGCCTTGGGTGAGTTAAATCCGTCTCTGTTTCAGAAGTCAAGCTTTAAATTAAATCAACAGAAAACTCAGATTTATTTCACAAACTGGTACCTATACTTTCTCTAACTGTACATTTTAATTTTTCTTAATTACTTTCAACTAATTCTGACAACTTTTATTAACTACGAATACTTTCTAACGCTTTCGATTTTTTTTTTCAGTTGGTGAAGTCGTTACTGATAGATGGTAAAGCTGCAGCAAAATGACTCCATGCTTTTTAAAATAAATACCTTCTAGATTAATTTTTAAAAGACTCCGCTGGCTTTCTTCTAATTTTTTTCATCTCAATACGGATAGCTGCTGGCTTCCGTTTCTTGTTACTCCCCTTCCTCGCTAGTCGAGTCGCAATATTAATTTATTTTTTTAAGACTTTATGAATATTTCCAATCGCTTTATTTTTATTTGCTACCTATATGATATTCTTTTCGATTCAACCGGAGACCTGTGATTTGGTTTAAAGGCGCGTTTTTTTAATAACAGAGTCTTTGTATGAACCAGAAGTGTTTTAATTCAGCATAACATCGGAAATGTTACTTCCAGCATTGCTGTGATAAAGAAATGTTGACATTTAACTATTCAAAGAAAAATTGAACGCCGTCATACAAAGACTCAGGATAATCACGAAAATGTACATATATAACTAAGATAAATTAAAAAAAAATTGTTATTGTTTTTGCTCCCAACGTGGTGAAAAACGTTGAAGTCACTTTTTTGAGATCAGCACATACCGGGATTCAAAAGAGAGGAGGAAGTACCCTTCTCGACCCTCCCCTGAGTGTTGTTGCGCCACGTTGTTCTTAGTTTAGTTCATTTTTCAGCCACGAGTGTTGAAAGTGGCTTCATTTGTTTTATATCAATTTTGTTTTGGAAATATAGACGGTTTGAGCTGGTCTCGACTGACAAGGTTGTTTAAAGCAGCCAGTGTATAAGTTATACATTGTAATTTACATCAGTTTTGTAAAACAACATTATTTGTGTAAATAAAAAGACGGCTTTATGGCTGTCGTTAAGTTTAAAAGCCTTTTATTTCTTTTACCCTATTTATTCTTTAGTAATTTCTATATTACATGGCATTGGAATAATTAGTGTGACTAATGCCCACTTGCAGCGTTACGTTTAATGGTAGTTTAACATAAAACTGTGATTATATGGTTTATTTACAATAAAAATGCAATGACGTACTTGTTCATTAATTTCCTGCTTATATTAATTTACCAACCGTAAATACAATTTATATTTAATAGATTTACAGTCTACGGGTTGGCAGAACTTCAAGACGTCAGATCATTTGGTAAAATTCCCCAGTTTGACATTTATTGACATTCGATCATTGTCTTAGTATTTATTTACAAACGTTTTTGGTGCTGTTGAATTGTTTCTTGACAATAAAAAACGTTATTTTTATACCTAATTATTCAGACAGATCTGCAGTGTGTAGTTAGACGCATTAAAATGCCCAAGCAGTTAAATACTAAATTTCAAGAAATAGTAACATCTTTGTTGAAGTTATTTTGAAAGAAAATACCAACGTGGGGACATGCTGCCCCCGCATAATTATGTGAATAAACACCTTCGATTCATGCATTACGAGGCACAGGTCAATAAAACAGAAGAACTACCAGATTGACATTTTTAGTTTTATTAAAGTAAAGAGAAAAAAAATACAGTTTGGCAACATAACAAAAGTTTGTTTGGCAACGTCATCGTAAATAAACCATATACCACAAAACAGTCTAACCTATAGAAGTGAAAGTCCAATAGGATTACCTAGAATGAAAAAATATGGTGTCAAACCCATCCACCTGAAGCGCTAGTTGCAATTGAGTTGTCGAAATAGGCAAGGCAGCTGAGGCCGAAAAACAGACTAAGGGAAGAAGAATTTCAGCGATCGCAGTGGATGGGTTCAGAACTATTTCATAGTGCTTTTTTTAATGGAAGTTTGTATTTTGAATGACTAATGCCCGATTTCACTAACCATTTCCTAGTCAGGTAATACCTAAAACGAATTCCTAAATGCAATTTACAAATTACCACGCGCTAAGTAATACCTAAAGCTGGCTTCCCACGGTGCGCGTAGTCGCGGACGGACGCGGACCAGCACGCACGACACACCGTGGGAAGGGTCTCGTCCGTGGTAGCAAAGGAAGTCTGTGGCGGTGCGCCGGTATCCGTCGCGAGGCGGTAACTTCAAAGGTGCGCTGATCCCACCACCGGTAGGATAACAAGACAGGGAATATTTTATGTCATTCGTTAATTTTCTACCGTGATTCCACTGTTACTAATGGGTGACAAAAAGGAAAATAAAATTAGATATATAAGTACACTTACCTTAAACGACTTTTGTTGTATGCTGATATCCACCAGCGACGTGGTTTCTTTTTACTTTTACCAGATCGCATAATTTGGTAATTGTTAATTAAGACTACAGCCGCAGCTGCAGCGAAGATACGTTCTCTTTCACTTTGCATTTTGAAATGAAGCTATCAAAAGATCTACACAGACCGACACGCACCGTGGGAAGAGCCCTGGTGTGCGTGCGTTGCCGTCCGTGGTCGTCGGCTGTGCGTGATGATCTGTAGAATCGCGGACCGTGGGAAGCGACCTTAAGAGTGATAATATCACTTTTTGATCAATCCTGAAAGGATTGTAGGAACAGCTATGCAAGTGAGGCCCCTTTTGGTCCCAATAACAATATATTTTGGTTCAAAATATCTGTTGCAAACTTTGTAGGATCTATAAATCTGTCCAGCGCTTAATTCCTTTAGTTTTTGATTGCGAATAAAGGCATCCCATTCATTCAACAACAAAGGGTCATGTTTGGGAAACCTATGTCGTTTTGATGTAATGTCTGTACACCCAGGAACGCAACACTTCACACCAACCATTATAAATATTATGAATAGGGTATTTTCCTATGAGCGTAAAAAATTAAAAAAGAGTCGGAGCAGGTACTTTGTGGTACTATTATGCCAGAAATCAATATTTCACACAAATAAATTAAACCAGTGATTTTTTATTAACTTAACAAAAATGGTAATTTTCAAATATTTACTCAGCGCGGGAAAATATGTGAGTTTATTGTGACGTAAGAGGTCTCGCTGCTTGCTTGTTTCTTATAGGCCAGCTCAGGTGGGCGGCCGCAGGTCGAGCCGATGGTTCCGATTCGGCTGGTCAGTGATCTTGTCGCTCGGGATGCGGTAGGCGGAGCGACAAGATCACTGACGTCATAAAAAATCAGCGCGTTTTGGCGCGCTATTTAAATATAAAATTTTTAAAGTTGGTTTTGGCAACTTTCCCGCTTAGTAAAAAATTTGAAAAAAATTTGGAGTACTTAACTGAGGCCAGACAATCTTCTAATGGTGTTTAAAAAAAATTGTCAAATACCCTATTATCACACTTGATAAGACTTACAGTATCTAATGAAAACACAAATAACAGCAGCAAATGGCAAAAGGGAACAATCTATAAAAGACAATGCTGACAACAACTATATGACAGCTTTGATGAATTTCAAAATATTTTCTTCTTTTCGTGCTAAAGGCCTTAGCTGCCAGGCCTGCTCTATTGTAACTAGCGCTTCAGGTGGATGGGTTTGAAACCTCATTTTTGTATTCAAGGTCATCCTATAAACTTTCACTTCTATAGGTTAGACTGTTTTGTGCCATATACATCATACATCACACTCATCACAGACAACATAATTTGCACGTTTACGTTTACTGGACTCACACTGGACTTTAGCTTTAGCTCCAGTTTCAGTTTCATTAAAAAATCTATTTTCATCTTATCTCTGATTTTCATGAATAATAGTCATAGAACTTTTGCGGAAATCGTAGTTTTCGATTTGAATTTAAATAGACGATGAAACATGCATGTATGTTTGTATGTATTTCGGGGTGACATTCACTGATTCAAGATCTATTGTGCCCCCCCTTCCACTTAGGTTCCGAGGTGAGTCTCAGAAACTAGTAGTTCCTTTAGTCCTATTTCCCGGAGGCATTTTAGGATGTCTGCAGGCTTCAGCTTGGGTAAATGTTCCTCTTCTATCCAGTAATCTCCCAGGTGCTGTGCTCTAGGATTCTGATTAAGTGCTGTTGGAAAGTATGTGGATGGATGTTTCTTCTTCCATGCCACAAAATCTACATTCTTCTTCCTCCACTATTCTGAGCTTTTTCAGGTGCCCATTCAGGCGACAATGTCCCGTTAGGATCCCTGTTAAAACTCCTTATCGCAGTTTTACTTTGACTTATGCATTCATTTGATCTCAACAGGTTGTAATCACCCAGAAGAGTCTTTGATTGTATAAACCCTACTAGATCTTTCCAATGGTCAGATCTTCTCTTTTTCTCGGCTTTACCTATTTCTTCCAATATTACATTGGGGCTGATTCCGCAAAAGAGTCCAGGCCCCCAAAAAGGTATTTCAGTCCCCCTCTTTGCTAGTTCATCTGCCATTTAATTTCCTTCTATTCCAGTGTGTCCTGGAATCCATAGTAAGGTGAATATATTGTTCTCGCCTAGATCATTGAGTTTGTATAGGCATTCCCACACCATTTTGGAACTGATTACACAAAAATTTAGTGCTTTAATGGCTGCTTGACTATCTGACATTATGATAATCCTTTGTCTTATGTATCCTTTATCAATATTGAACTGGGCGCACTTTCTTATGGCGTGGATTTCCGCTTGAAAGATACTTGGGTTTTTTCCCAATTAAGCTTTCAGAGTGTATGGTTCCTGGCCAACACTCCTATCCCAGTTCCTTCTATTGCTTTTGAGCCATCTGTGTACCATTGAATAGCATTCTTTCCAAATCTGGTAATGGTATTTGGATCCCATTCCTTCTTGTTGCTTAATTCCGTAACGAATTTCTTTGAAAAGTTATACTTTTTCATCATACCATCTTGTGGCATATGTCTCGGGATGTCTGATTTCTAAGAAGTGAGGAGGTGGTTTTTTTTAAATGATTCCCTCTCCACTTAGTCTGTATCCTGTTCTTTCTGCAACGCATATGAGCACTGAATTTTTTAGCATGCCCCAGATCAGATCTAGGCTGTTCTTGGATCATCTTCAAAAACTCTTAACCCTGGTAAAACACAATAGGGTGAGAAAAAATAAAAAAAAAAACATCCTGGAAAACGTTGGAATCTAGTCAGGCACAAATTTGGTACTGAGCCTTTTCGGAAACTCGCTCCAGTAAAGCTACCAGTAGCAACAGTAAAATTCTTGTGGACATCACGTATAGAATACCTGTTATATTGTCGCATTCTGATTGTTCAGTCAATGAAAGGGAATTTAAGTCTGATTTCCTAATTTTAATTTAAATTGAGCGAAATTTGTTTCAAATATCGAAGGGGCAGCGAAATGAAATGACAAGTCTTTTAACCATTCATCAAATCAAAACAAAGCGCGTTTACTACATATTATTTACTGGAGTATCCGGAAAAGGTAGACAAATCATACATACTATCGAATTCAGCGATTATATTTTGAAGTTTTTTTATTTAAATTTATATTTGTATTTAACAAAATAAGATTATTATAGGTAATTATTTGTTTTCTTTTTGGGATTCGCGCAATTCCTTAATGACTTTCAGTTCATTTTGACATTTTCCACCATAGCAAGTAAGTCCACTAGCACATACAGTTGTTGATTGTGATGGAATTATGTATGCGAATTGACCACAATCGGCACCTTCATCTAAAATAACAATAGTTTAGTACTCCAAATATGTTAAGCAAATATAACTATCATTTTGAATCTATTTTACTTGATTATTATTTAACGACGGCCTATTTTCTGCTAGATAGTATATCCTTGTTTGTTTCTATGGAGATAAGCCATTACAACAATGATAAAGAGCTCAAATGTCAAGACATATTTGTCAAATTAATCAAGTTTATAAATTTGGTAATTTTGGTGTTAAGCTTGAGTAAATCTGGGACCCGATTCCCTAAATGACACTAAGATTGTTTTTGTCATGCTCCTTAATATTTTAACCTAATTATACCTGAGCCTACAAGTTTGTAAATAATTTCCAGGTTTATTCTCGATTTAATTATAATTTTTTCCCAATGCTGTACTAGGAATACAATCTGATACTAAGCCTATATGGCCGGCAGTCGTTCTTACTTACCCACCCGGTCATGTCAAACGTACAACATTTTGTAACTAAAATAAGTGTCAAAATTATGAAATATCGTCAAAAAATTACAAAAATACCTTTAGGTACCATTTTCAATGTGTATCAATTTAAATACATACACAAACCACCTATCCTAACATACACGATAAAATGAAGGTCGAGGATTACAATTTAAGTAAACTTTACGCTAAATGCACTTGTTTCCTGTATTGAGATTTATGCAAAAAAATTCTGTTGCCGACTTCCATATAAATTGAAAGTTTAGTTTATCTAATCTTTATTGACCTCCCACGAAGAGAATTCCAACTACGAGACCATAAAATGTTCAATTAAATCACTAAGAATAATAGGTATACTTACTTAATATTGTAAAACAAGTATTACAACAACCACATGTTGTAGGTGAAGGTCTTGACTCTTGTCCCAATCCACAAGAAACTTCTTTACATAACGTTTTGTCGCAGTCTGGACACACCAAACTATCGCCAAAGTTAAATAATAAAAAAGTTAAAAACAATGAGGTTACAGTTAACATATTGTTCGATTTATTGTGCAGTTATTGTTAAAGAAGCGGTTGAAGCGAACACCAATTGAATTTACGTTGTAGAGCGGTAATTGATAATGAACCTATTTATATTTATATAGTATGTCGACATGTCATATTCTAATCAAGTATCGTTAATATAAACATTGTATAATGCAGATAAATTTGGGATTGCCGTTTTACAATTATTGTAATTACTCTTTAGGCAACACTAAATACTTGCGTGTATGCAAGTTGTCTAAATTAACCAATGATTGAAATACAAAGTCAGGACCGTACTGGATACACCAAAATAACTGCTGTAGCTGGTTTAATAAATTCTTTTATTTTTTAATACTTTTGAATTTTAACAAAAGCGTTTCCAATTTTTTGTTTTCACATTGTAAAGCTTTTATTTTTTCATTGTTTTCTTCTATTTGACGGGAGAAATCTTCAATTGGATTTCCTATAATTTGTATTTTTGTATTAGTGTTTGAAACGGCATTCAGTCCTATTTGAATAAATTTCTCTTGAACTCTTGACTAAAAATAGATAGCTTCAATCAGTGCGGGCTTGTACCTTTAATTTTTTTATTTTAAATTACCTGGAAAGTTTTAATTTCTTCCGTTATATATTTAGTATTGTCTCCGATGTCACTAGTTATCATTTTTAACTTGTTTTCCATTCCATCATGTAGTTTGGATATATTTTTTAATTTTGTAGTTAAAGCTTCCAAACATGTACTTATATTATTAAATTCTTCTAATAAATACTCTTCCTGCTTTTCAATAACCGATAGTTTTTTATCCAATTTTGGAATTTCTTCCATACAATATTTGATAATTTCTTTTGTTTTGTTACAATTTTTTTCCAATAATATTTTTTCATCTTTCAAACGAGTGTTGACTTCTCTATAGATGCTAAGCGTACTGTTTAAGTCTTCGTTGAGTGTTGAAAGGCTTTGTATTTTTTGTTCGGCTTTCAATTTACTTATTTCAAGGTCAGTAATTTTATTTTTCAAAATGGCTAGTTGAACCCCGGCTAAAATTACATAATTAGAAAAAAACTAAGCAACAATATATAGTACCAAACTGTCAATTTCAAACATTTGCAAGAAAAAAATGTTATCTCTACATTGAATTTTCGTTCACAAACATTGTGAGGTAGGTACTTTAATAAAAAGTGAATATTAATCTTATTGTTATATTTATTTGAATAATATGCCTATATACATGGAAAAACATCAGCATTTTGGAAGTTCTCAAGTATTTTCAGCTAGAAAAAGAGGCTGGTAGTTATTAATTTCATAGCCTTTTCGAATTTGGCTGAATTATATTATGACAAAATAGCAAATAAAATAAACGACAAATCCAAAACCCGGATATAGGTCACAAACGATGACGCACACCAAGAAGGCTATTGAGTGTAATATATCATGCAGTAGGTACGTTAAAGACGGTTAAAGCCTTGGGGGTGGCTGCCACTCCATCTCGGGGATGGACATGAGTGGGAAAAGTAGTTCTGAGAAAAAAATGTTCTTTAAATTTTTTTCGAGTTATTCGAAGAAAAAATCGATGTTTTCAAAGGTTGTTTTTTGCGAAAAGCTTGAAAAATATGCATTTTATCAAAAATATAACGGACAGCCAAATATGACTTCTAAAAAAACAAAAAAACTTTTATAATTTTTTTACTACCAATACGAACCAAGATACGGCATCTTAATGGTTATATATTCTAATACTTCAAATCTTTAAACTCACCCGATTTAGAAACTAAGGGTCAGTGCCGTAGCCAGGGGGGAGGCACTAGGGGACGTGCCCACCCCGAAATGCCCGCGGCGGATGTTAAAATGCTTTGGGGACAATACAAGAAGTGAGTGCGTGTTTT